>MCJB01001969.1:16375-55930 GCA_002018475.1 Nicotiana obtusifolia
GGGGGGGGGGTTGAGTAATTATGCATGCTTTCTTTTAGAATGTTTACTCCATATGGTTTAATTTATGTAACATAATTTTATTGAATATAATGAGTGTGATACGTATAGCCAACTCTAATGCAAGCAATAATATATGATTTAATGGCTCGAACTCAAGGCCCGTTGAACACACGGAGACAATTTGACAATTGCTCCAAGGCTCTCCTTCAACGAAAAGAAGCAATAAACATAGTACTTGACACTAATTATTACGGTTATTTTTTATTTAGGATACTTATTTATGTGATTTCTAAATATGTTTTATTTTAAAAAGTTAAAAATCAAAATATGAATTAACATAGAAATTCACATTAACCCTTGTTAATCCATATCTGATCATTCTATTATTGTGGATAGGGTTGTACATAGATCGGGTTGGTTCAGGTTTTTTAATTATCAAACCAAATCAATGGTGTCAGATATTTAAATTTATAAACCAAACCAAACCAACAAAGTCGGATTTTTCAATCTCGATTTTTCTTGGATTTTTCGACTTGTTTCGGGTTGTTGGGTTTATTCCCGGTAAAGTCTTCAAAGCATAAAAATATGTAACTTGTGCACGAAATATTTCTTAAGTCCTAGTAAAATTCAACTATATAATGTGTTTTCCAAGAAAGTAACACAATAATATGAGATAAGTTATAGCATTATACTAAAATATTCAATAACAAAGACAAAATAATAAAATTACATAAATGAATATTGCTAATTAATAAGCCATAATAATAAAAATTAACATAATCTAAAACTACTATATAGGTCATGCTAAAAATAGTATAGCTAATAAGCACTAATATTAATTACATAACTAAGCACTAAAGAAAAAGATAAACTAAGTTATGCATTTTTATTATAAACCAATGAAAAACTAAAATAATTATCCAACACTTTCATCATTCCTAGTATTGAGTTGAATTTCTTTTATCAGCATTACTTCATCAGTATTGATTTGAACTTTGTTTGAGTTACTACATTTATGGGCTATAAAATTTATTTACCATTCAAGAATGTTAAGTCTAAATTTGAAATAATACTTGAAATATTATTAAGTCTAAAAGAAAAAGTTTAAGAAATATTTATAAATTATATTACAATAAATATTTATATGTGTAAAGTATTTTTAAAAATTATATAAATGTACTATCGGGTTGGTTTGGTTTCGGCTTGACTTTTTTTAGTTAGAACCAAATCAAACCAATTATGGTTGGCGTTTTTTTTTCCAATACCAATCAAATCAAACCAAATCTCGAATTTTTTTTTCCGATTTGACTCAAATTATCTGTTTAGTGCGGTTTATTGTTTTTCTCTGTACACCCCTAATTGTGGATAAAGAGGCAATAGTTATAGGTGTTACTTAAAAGAAAACCTATAGTTCAATATCCTGCTAGAAATCTTTCTTGACTAATTTTTTATCTTTAGTTTACCATCCTGGTTTTCTCTTCTAAATTTAGTGAAATAAGATTTGATGGACTGTTTCCAACTTTATTTCTCTAAGTTTGCATTTACAAAAACACTATGCTTCAATCTCAGCTTAAATATGCACCACTAAGGATTGTGGTGGATGAAATGGATAGAATTCCTTTATTCTTAATCAGATATTTTGATTTTAAGTCGCAGGAATAAAAAAACATTTTAGAAAGGAGTATTACTCTTTTAATGAGTCTTACGTGAACGTGAATTCGAATTAGTCAGAATCTCAATGAAAATAAATCGAATATCAGGTGGGAAATAAAAATAGAATTTAGTTGATCTCCTATCCTATACTGACCCCCCCCTCTCCCCCCCCCAATCAGCATTACTATAGATTTCAACTCTCCCATGCCCTCAAGATCGACTAAATGACAGTATAGCTGACATGGTAAAGGAACAAATCAGTCACACTTTTCTGGATCTTTTTTTTTTAGGAAAGAATAGTGGGTAGGCCTTATTTTTTCGCAGACTTACCGATCGATCAAAAGAAAGAACGAGGTCAGTCATCAACAAAAGAATACCAAACTCTACCCGTGTGAGACCTCGTAGCCAAGGAAAAATATGCAAAGGAAAGAGCCTTACATAGTTGACTGCATGCATTGAGGAGGGAAATTTAGGATTAATAAATAGGAGTAAATTATTATTACACCATATGCTAATGGACAATATTCTATGGTTTTTCCACTAACTTATATCCCCAATCTGAAATGAAAAAAGTTTGATTTAAAAATGAAAAACCACAACTAAATGGAGCCCATTGAATACAACCATACTTCAATCATTGCCACTCTTTTCCTGTGGGAGCCCCAGATCTTGCCTTGGACCCTTCCTTGAAATTAGGGGTTTTATTTTAAAATTAAGTGTTTTTAGTTTTTGGAATCTTTATATCTTTTAAAACATATTAATTAATATTCATCCTTTGATTTGACTAATCTTCTATTCCCTCTACAACTACCTTTCCATGATGATAAATTATGCCCTATTAGTTATGCAAATTATTGTTAAAGGACAAAATTTCATGATTTTCTTATGAATTAATTAAGCCTCTATTTTGTCAACTTCTTAGAACATGCTATATGTAGCTACTGCTCTCGCCGATCCATTTTAATTGATTTTTTTTTTTACTATTTTTATATATATTAAGAAATTTATTTTTTAATATTAATTAATAATTAAATTGACCGTATTAATATTTTCTATATTTTCAATTTGTTCATTGAAAATATAACAGATCTTTCGAGACTCTTTACTCTAAGGGTAACTTTGAAAAAAAAAATTACTTCCTTTTTGATATCTTAAAAATCAAATATGGACCATAAAAAAAAAAAGAGGAAAAAAATCAATTAAAGTGGACTGAAAAAAATATTATTTCTCGTTATCTAACTTCTCTATGATAATAAGAACAAAAGATACAACAAGCCAAAATTCCTAAACTAGGTACTATATATAATTTTTCCTATGAGAATAATGCCTTTTGATTAAAATTTAATTTGAAGGAAATTCTTAATCAATAATTATGTAATTCAATAAGCATAAAAATGAAAAAGAAGGAATTATTAATTAAAGAAATTAATGAAAAAGAAAAAAAAAAAGCAATTTGGTTTATCTAGTCATAAAGTCACTAATTAAACCTCAAAAATGAGCATAATGCTCAGAGATTACCAAACCCAACTCTCCAATTCTGTGGGTGCTGATTAGGTAAATATTATTACAATATTAAGTTCTTTTTGTTCATATCATTTAGTAGTACCTAAACAAAGAAATCCAATATCTTTTAATGCTAATCTCCAAAGATTTAGGCTTTTTCTGTATTGGTTAAAGTGAAAAGTTATTAATTATATAATTAACTGATCCACCACTAACATAAAATTATATGCATGTCTCATCCCTGACGTATTGCATCTACAAAGCTAAACAATTAAGGAATAGCACAAAGATTAATTAAGCTTAAACTTTGGGTTTGTAGATTATACAATCATCATTAACCTTTTGTCAATTCATAAAAAGGTAAAGGAAGCAACCAACTGTTGAGTTGTACTACATCGGTGGGATTTGAGGTATTTAGTCTCTTTATATGGTATTGGACAATCCTTATCTCATAAGCTAGCTTTTGGGATTGAGTTAGGCGCAAGGTCCATTTATCTGGGCGTGAGGGGGTGTTTTAAGTTGTCCCAAATCGGTGGGATTTGAGGTCTTTGGTCTCCTTATATGGTCTTGGGTAATCCTCATCTCATAAGCTAGCTTTTGGGGTTGAGTTTGGCCCAAGGTCCATTTATCATGGTATCAGTGTCAGGTCCATTCCAATTATTATTATCGATGTTGGGCCTCCATTTATGTTGTCCACGCTCCAGAGTGCAGGCCTAAACGTGAGGAGAGTGTATTGAGTTGTCCTACATCGGTGGAATTTGAGGTCTTTGGTCTCGTTATATGGTCTTGGGCAATCTTTATCTCATAAGCTACCTTTTGGGATTGAGTTAGACCTAATGTCCATTTATCACCAACTCCATTGGCATTAGCACAGGGATCCAGAATTTTGCAATTGTAAGTTTTAAGCAAGGCGAAGCTAGTCTATACGTAGGGGTTCCGTCTAATTTAGTAATCTCGGTCTACCTTATATTACTAGTCTTAGAGTACGTGCTTTGTGTGTGTACACATATTAATATACATAATTTTAAGAAATTACGTTATTATTATTATTATTTAATAATATATTGAAATTATAAAATAATAAAAAGTGTAAGTTCTCAAATTAATTGATAAGTGACCATGTAAAGTGTGAAAATGAGAAATGTTAGATTTACTAACACCAATAACAAATAACTTAATATATTATACACCATATGTCTAAATATATATATGGTAGTTTGGTAATTTTAAATATTAAAAAAATAATTAAAAGACTATTTTGTCATGCGAGAATTCTATTTTAAAAGGGAAAAAACGCGAATGACATTTCGCTAAGAGCCTTCGACTTCACTGTTAATGACTTAGTTCTTTGTGCCAAATCAAAGGATCAATGAAATCAACTAGAAAAATACTAATTTGTTTTAACTAAACCATGATTTTCCCTATCTCATGTGTATATCCTGGAATAGCTGTTTGAGTTATAAGAGGAATCAGATTTGTGGATTGAGCTGTCACTAAATTATTTTTCCTTATGACAAGACTTTCTTTTTTTCTTAGAAAGTCAGCCCACAAAAAAGAGAAAAGGCAAATTAATAGATAAGAACCAAAAAAGCAATTATTTCACTTTTTCTTGATCAGTTCAATTAGAGGGCCAAGTTTTAAAGCAAATTCCTTTTCCTTTGTAGATGCAAGTTTTTGTGCAAGAAATAATAATTAACAATCGGGGATCAAGTGGTAAGGTCATGATCCGTAGGCTGTTTCTCTTACCTATCACGAGAAAAGAGGTTGAAGCAACGAATTCTTTCTTTTTATTTTAACCCTCAGGTGCACAAGACGAAAATCAGAGGTAGCGTTAAGGTGCGAGGGGAATGTAAAAACAACAATAGTTTCATATGAAGGTTCTTATAATTTAAACGTGTTCAAATAAAAATTCGTTTGACTTTGACCCTCAAAAACCAGGATGGCGTCATATAAATTGAGACGAAGGGAGTTAAATAATATTGCTTGTTACATCCCAAATTGACTACCAAAAAGTTTATATATTGACTTATTTCATAATTGCCTAATTTCTTACCTTTTTCACTGTTTCAAGTTTCAACTGTAAAATAATTAGTCTGGAAATTTTCATGATGTTTTACTATGCTTGAGCTCAACTCCCACATGCAAGTTAATCATCAAACTCCTTTAGTTGATTTGGCTTTTCCTTTTGTAATGATCATTCATGAACATTGGAACAGTAACGAGAAAAATGTCCCACTCCTTCACATTCATAACAGTTACCAGATCCCTTCTGCTGAGCTTTTTCTTATCTTCTCTGCAGCAAGGCTCCAAACTGATAGCGTCTCGATGTTCTCCTGGCGCTCTCCCCTTTTAAGAAGTATGTAAGGATCTAGAGAAGAAGCTAGGCCACAACCGCAGCTCCGAAGATTCACCAGGCAGCGAAAACTTTTTTTTATGCCAATGCCGCATTGGGTGTTTGTCACTAGTCTTTTGTTTGACTTTAATTAGTTTGGTGATATGATCATTGAGCTAATTTTGAAAGTGGGTGCTAGTATTTCAAATTGGCCCGGACGTGGAGCAAGTGCACAGATAATCATTTTCAGGGATGTTATTTAGAGATTAGCTAATGCTTATTTTGTCCTGAAATTTTAAACGAAAAATCGTAACTTCAAGACAAAAATTAAACTAAAAAACTCAAATTCAGAACGTACTGACTAATTCCTAAATAACAACCCTTGAAAGTGGCCACCAAATGTCATTTTTACTACGTTAATTGTCTATGTTGATCGACTAGTTGGGCTTTCTTGATAGGCTTATATAAGTTTTCAAGAATTAAATAGTCGTCCACACAATATTTTAAATTAAAAATTATTAACAGATATACAATATATATAAAATTCATGTATAATATATACTATATAATTATGTATTTTATGTGTACCGAATAGGAAAGATAAACAATAAATACAACCGACTATTTGTATAAACATCCATGTAGTTTTTTAAACAGAAAATTTTAGTAAGATTTTCAGGACAATAAGCTCTTTGATATAGCTTTATTTAGTTCATAAAGTATATTACCTAAAATAACTTTATACATACAATTTTCTAAAAACGTATCCAGTGTGAAAATTAAATATAAATGTCAAAATAGAAAGTCTCTAAAAATTACTTAAATTTGCTAAAGCATCTTAAAATATAACATTCACAAAAAATATTATCAACGATTCAATTTCCTAAAAATTTTACCTAAAATATATTCACCAATAATATTAGGAAACAAGACCCAACCCATTCAAAAAATCAATCCTACATTTTTTATTTGGTTTTAAGAGTCCGATAAAATGCAAAAGATAAATCATTTGAATCATTTAATCGAGAAATTGCTTGTAATGAAGAAATCATAAGAATATCAAATCCCGCTAAACTCATAAAATATTTACAACAATTTTTTTGAGTTAAAAGAAATTATTAAGATAAAGAAAGCTATTCTTGATAAAGAAACATCTTGTGTTTAGACAGAAAACTCTAAAGTTTAAATACGAAATTAACAATTTGATAAATTCAAAAAGAAATTTAAGAAAATATTTAGAGTGATTATCTTCATAATGCATGGTGAGTTGGATAAGTCTATCAAAATATTTAAATATCTCTCTATTACTTTAAATTTCCTGCTGCTTTCAGTTTGCTCGCCATAATCGTTCTTCCCCGTTCGCCGTTGTATTGGGTCGGATATAATCGATTGCTCGAGAAAAGTCAGGCCCGGATACAATATAAGACCGAGTTGCCTCGATCCGAAGTCAGCAAGTCGAGCACGGAAGCTGGAGCAACCGAAACGGGGTGACCGATATTGGCCGACCAAAGCACATCTCGTAACATAAGATCAGTTTCAACCGGATATTTCGTGGATTCCTCATATCTCGCAGGGAGTAAATATCTTAACCGTTATAGACGTTAAGCCACCATTTTAGAATATTTCATCCTGTAATTGAAGGGATTTACCTTGTAATTTGACTTTTACCATGTATAGGACTCTTTTATCTACCTATAAGAAGGGCATTCGACCTTCATTATAACGCACAAGACTTATAAGGGAAAATACTAGAAATTGCTACTGTTCATCGAACTTTGTCTACTTTTTATATTTCATCACCAACTACTCAATCACTGTGGTTTGATCACTCCTTTTTATCTATTATATTTCTAAATTATTTGCATTATATTTTACATTTTATCAAATTGATTCGCGCATCCTTAGCACTGCGAACAAATTCAATTGTTACTCGGTGATAAGGGTAAACAGCCGTTCGCCATTCGCCGTTCGCCGCTGCTATATCTTCACCTCTCGCCGCCGCCATAACTCATCACATGGGAAAAATATTTAAACATCTTGTCGTTGTTTAATTGTTAGAGTGATTATCTTCATAATGCATGCTGAGTTGGATAAGACTATCAAAATATTTAGAACAAACTATGTACTACCTAGGGTTATTACCAGTGGCGGATCCAGGATTTTAAGGTCGTGGGTGCTCACTCTCTGGCCATATAAAAAAATTAGTTCATGCAAGAATCGATCCTTAACCACTTCATATTTGTGCACACTATTCTCACATCTTAAACAAAGCACCCAGAAGACTTTTTGTTTAATTGGTGCATCCTAGTTATTTATAACAGTATTCCCTGTATTTTCTATTTAATTATACAGAGTTTGCGTCGGGGTTAATGGATGCTTCAGCACCCGATACTCGGAACGTGAATCCGAGTTATGGATAGCTCTTAAGCTTAAAAGTTTAATATTAAAAGTTTGAGCAAGAGGTTAAAAGTCTCCTCTCATTACTTATGGATAGCTCTTAAGCTTAAGCTTTTACGAACCGAAAGATCTTCTCATTCTAAATAAGAATGAGGGCCTAGGGCCAAAATCTAAAATTTTTATAAAGTAGCAATTTACAAGAATGACCCCCATAAGAGGTGATTTGAGTTTTTGGCCATGCTTAATTTTTTTTTTTTTAATAAAACGATCTCCACTCGAGCACTGGCAAAATTTTCATTTTCCATTGAGAATAAATTGTGGGTATAAATTAATTTTATTGATGAGGTCGGGAGTTATGGATATTTCAATAGGCACTACTAACTTATGCAAATATTACAAATATAACTTATGCCTGATGGGCAACAGAAGTTTAGAAAAGTTGAGGTTATCTTTTAAATATTTTGCTAAGTTAGGCCAAAAGTTCAAGACCACCCCTATGGTAAACTGTTTATAAAAGCATAGGAATCATATTAAGCTGTTTACAAGTACAAATGATGGTAATGTATCTTTTTGCATCACCCCTTGGATCACTTTATATGGTACAAACACCTAATGAAATAATATGAACATAAAAAGAATCAGAAAACTGCTGCTGCTGATTTTAACAGATCAAAAAGAAGAAGAAAATGAACTCACTGATATTTGTTTTGGTTACTTTACTTGCTCAGTAGCAGTCAATCTTCAAGTCTTCAGGCCAGCCAAATTCCTCCAAAAGCGCCAGTACAACACCATTCGACCAGCCAAAACCCGTCTGCATTCAGACACAAATATTAATCAAAACTCAAAAATAAAATGAAAGATGATATAGTATGCTCAATATGTCTATTTTGAAACTCAATATTTCCATAGTAGACTGCTTTATCGTATGATATAAATACAGTCGAAGCCTTGTAAGTAGGCTTGTCGGTATAATATAGCCTATGAGTGAATAAAAGCTCTTGACTATGCAAATATTATGCATAGAACATGGGAACTAGTCACTCTAGCAATTCAGACATATTCTTTTCAGCAGGGTGAGGGCTGAAGACTACGACAACTGTTCGAGTAGTGTATAAAGGTAATTCGTTTCTAAAATGAGATCTTTCTTTTTCCGTTGATATTAGCCAAAATATTTATTGGAAACTAAATTTCAGGTAAATCAACAGATGCCAAAATCGTATCCTGCACTTACTTGGGGTACATATTCACCACCACCTCCGTATGCTCCACATTTTGTGACGTCATATTTTTCATGCATTGCACCAGTTTTCTTGTAAGCCACATAGTTCGTTCTTATCCATCGCACAGCAATGTCTTCAGCTAAGGCTCTTGCCTCTTCTAGTCCGGACCTTGAGAGACCTTCAATGATCATGTGTTGAAGAGGAGGCCAACCATTCGGAAAATCCCTGTTGTTAACAAATATGAGAGATCAAAGATTAAAAGGCCCTGTAGTATCATAAGTGGTCAACTTTATTTCAATAAGAGTTAAGATAAAATATGTACCATTGCTGTCCAGTATTAGACAAGGTCGTCGCAATCCCTGCAGGTTGAAGCAAGCCCGAGCTCTTGAGACTTTGAACAACTTTTTGAGCTGTGATATCATCTTCAATTATAACAAAGCAGAAAAAACGTCATTATATGCTCAAGTACTGATGCATATATCCATTGATATCAGCTAGAAAGTTCTAATAATTTGGGACCAAAACAAGACGAGACATTGGCTTATAAATCTATTGAAAAATTAATATGACCAGACAACATCATTGATAGTCGAAACAAGTCCAGGGCCAAAACATAGCAGTTCTACAAGAGCAAATAACTGTAATGTTTTGGCCCAATAACACTGATCAGCTTTGCGTGCTTTTTAAGTTTAGTTTTATTTTTTTCTCGCTGAGTGTTAAAGGTATCAACTTTGTAAAGGCTCCATTGGGTGCAGCTCAGTTCTACAAGCAAAGTCTTACTGGTCCACAGCTTAAGTCCCCGACAATGGGAGATTACAGAAGAAACAAACATTAGAGGTAGAGGATACATACCTGAATTAAGAAATTCAGTCCACAATGGAACGAAGTTAGAAGCAAAAGACTTCTTGTTCTGGTGTAAATCTTCCCATTTATAAATATCCTAAAATAAAAAACAAGTGAAACGAAACTTAGAATGCTCTAGGTTTTCAAGTGAGAAGACATCTACAAGAATTCATGCAAGACATACCAACCTCGGATGTGCTGCTGTTGCCAAGCCAGTAATCGAGCCATTGTCCCATCTCTGTGTTCCATAAGATACAGTTCATCGCCTTTTGTCTATTTTGAGAAGCTTCTGTAAAATGTGCAACGATGCTACTTTCTCCAACAAGATTTGCTAGAAAGGCTATGTCAAGTTCCATCTGTTACACAAATTTAAAAGCTCAAGTTATATACAAGGTGACACTTAAAAGGCCGAATTTTCAACGATCTGCAAATTACCTTTAGAAGGAAGACATTCAAATCAACTGGTATAATTGATGTTGTACTAGTTGTTGTGAGATCAGATTGGTTCCTGCAATAGAAGATAAAACCAGTCAATTTGCATTATCTAACTACAGTGAGAAATAACCAAACAATAATGCTGCTTTGTAACTTCTGAATAATGTGCTACCTCATCCATCTAGAACTAAAATCCCACCCACTTTCAGCAGCTGAGGCAAGATCACGGTATAATTGTCTTTTCTCACAAATATTTGGAAGTTTGGAAGCTGTTTCCTCGTCCTATATCAAATGAAAAAAACAAAATCAGATGTACAGTTTACATTTGTTAGAAGTCCAGGATATACCGAATTGAGGAATATAAGTTGCGGAGCCTTACAATAGTGGACGATTCTGGCCGGGGTTTATTCCACATAGCATAGTACCGATTCAAGCTGTGATTTGATCCCTGAGCATCTTGAATAGTCACTTTATGTATTCCTTGAACCCAAAAAAGTGGAGAACAACAGATAAGTAAAGTCTTACCCGTAGGCATCAAATAAATAGCAATTAAGTAGAAGAACTGTATAACAAAGCCGACAAAAATGGGTAAATTATAGAAAAGGCAACAGACTATTCAATAGGAACCTTAAAAAAGAACAAGATTGTACCTGAATTCCAAAAGTGATACTCCTTGAGCAAAGCAGGAAGGGTTCCTTTAACCAAATCTAAATCACCTGTTCGATTGTATATTTCAACAATCATCGCAGCCAGGACAGGAGGCTGACTGAACATATGAAAAAAAAAGATACAATCAGAATTCACACAGCATAAAAAGAGGAAGTAGATAACACTGGTCTCATATAACCATAACTTGTATACAGTTAGTCCTACTATGGTTTTTCTAGACAATAACCAACACCCCCCTCCCCCTGCGCACCCCATTAAAAAAAAAAAAAAGAAGAAGAAGTAAAAGCCAGAATTATTAGGGAGGAGACAGGTCACAGTAATATAAGACCGAAATACAAGTGGACATCCAATTTCCCAGAAAACTAGCTAAGATATGAAAGAGACACAATTACTCTGTCTGCAGCCTTGTATGTGCGTGATTTAATTAGGGACAAATTCAGAAGTTGCTAACAGAAAATAGCATCATTAGAAGTTGGTTTGAAATGCCCCAAAGGCTGAACCTTTTACATAAATAAAGGCAGTACATACAAGTTAAAACATCTTAAAAGCAGTAAGTTTTACGAATCAATATGTGAAGAATGCTTGCCTTCTGTTACTATAGTATGCTCTTGCACCATTAAGAACATAACCAAATTGATCTATCAGAGAAACCAGATTAGTTACAATCCCTTTTGCAG
This sequence comes from Nicotiana obtusifolia, assembly GCA_002018475.1. Taxonomy (NCBI): domain Eukaryota; kingdom Viridiplantae; phylum Streptophyta; class Magnoliopsida; order Solanales; family Solanaceae; genus Nicotiana; species Nicotiana obtusifolia. Next base: position 28,105 of record MCJB01001969.1, read on the forward strand.
TTCCATACATCTTGCTTGCCAACAAACCCCTGCATCACAAATATGTTTAACGTATAAGATTTTCTCATAGCAAAAGAGAACTATTAAAATGGAAATAAGTGCAGGAACTCCAGGAAGTATCACAATATGCCACATTGCAACATCATCACCTCACGCACAAATCCTTAACAATGAGACTAGATTCCAGCTTGATAATTAAAGTACAGAACAAAGAAAAGATTGCATATTTGTCAAAAATGTAGGCCTCAAGAATATACTTATATTCACAAAACGCAGAATTTTGTTCAGAAACCTCAAATATAAACATCTAAGAAAAGATTGAAACTTTTCAGAGGAACGTTCAGTAGATAACGCTAATTATACTAATCATTCGTATCGGCTACATCAATGTTCAAATTTAAGCAATATGATCTCTTTAAATAGCAAAACAATTGGACTTGTGAAGAGCTGAATTTCTATCAGTTTTCACTTTTTTCTTTTCACTTCAACTTTACCAATTTACTTCATGAGAAACCAAGCAGAAGCAACAATGAAGATATACTATATAGCAAAAGATAATTAACACCATTTAACACATGTAAGCAAGAAATAAGACTAACCTAATTACCCAATAAGAATCCCAGTAATAAACCTCTCTGAAACGTGATCCTGGTATAATAACTGGATTTTTCAATGGAAGCAAAGTATACATCTCTGATTTTTCCAATACTTTATCAGAAACTTTCCTACTTAAATTCTTCCAAAGTGAATGCACTTCCAATGCCCAAGCCCTCACTTCAGAATTCTTCACTTTAGGCAAAAATTCTTCAGGCTCAGCTACATAATCCACTGGCTCAACATAAACCAAATCCTCATCTGCACCATTCAAATATTTGCCGAAAAACACATCCAAATCATGTGCTGGTATTGAACCATTCACAGATCTTGGAAGTTTATTAAAAGCTTCAACTGTTATTGAAAGATTGTGTTTCAGTGACATGTCAACATACAGTTTTGGATCAAACCCTTTATGTCCATAGGATTGAAGAGCAGCTTCTTGAACTCTTTCAAGAAAAATAACTAAAGGGGTTGTGGGAATTACATGGGTCTTATCAATGGATGTACATGTTTCAGCTTTAATCATATTCATGGCTGTGAATGACATGAATAAAGAAAAAATCACAAAAATTGTGGATTTATACATATTGTAAGAGAAGTTAAGGGGTTGAATTGGTTGAATACTAATGCCATAGCCAATTGTTGGAGCGCTAATTTATATAGGTTAATTTGAAGGAAAACAAATTTGGTTTATTTAGAGCACAAAAGGCCGGCAGTGGCAATAAGCAGGCAAATTGAAGAGTCTGAAAAATCTAACTTTCGATGGGTACTATACTATGCAAGACTCTGAATTGAACTAGAAAACTAAACCTACTTAGATTGTTAAAAAGATTCTTGTCTTTGTTTCTTTTTAGCCACTGTTCTAACACGTGTAGGTCTCTGAAGTTATAGCGTTTTACTAAAAAGATTCTTGATTTTGTGTTCAAACGGTCCCCTTTGATTTGCACTACGTGTTTTCCTATTCCTATTCCATAAAGGTTTAGGGTTTAGCTTTGATACCCTAAAATATAAAACGGAAAAGATCATATTTGACACTTTACTTTCTAATTATATCGTATCGTTAAATTCATCGTTACGTAACAAGAAAAAGTATCATTATATAACGACCGATTTGGGGTCACCTTATTGTTTCCTTATTTTTTCCACTCATCTTGCCCCTTCTTATTATTAATCCTATTTTATCATTTACCCTATATTTTTACATAATAATTCTATCATGTACCTTACTTTTCTTTGTAATATTGCAAGTTTATTCTTCATACCCGAGTCCCCACCCTTAAAACGAATCAATCTAATTATAGCTCAATACAAAATTTAGAGGATTAATTTCACACATGATCACTAATAAACCACTAAGCTAATGTATTATTGCTCAGTAAATACTGTATTGGGTCGGATAGGATCGAGTGCATAGGAAGCATCGGTCTTGGGTTTCGAAGATCGTTGTCGATTGAAGTCGCTCCCCGGTAAGCCAAGACCGGGATATCGAGAAGGGAAGTCTTGGGTCGGACATCACCAGAATGAAGTACGAAACCGAAGCGTTCGAAGTGATATTATCGAATCCGGTCCCGGTAATATATCTTATGGTAAAAATACCAGATTTGTGTAACGGAAGGGCCGGAAATCTCGTGTCTTGTAAATATCTCGGCGGAAATCACGGCTCAAATCAACGAAGACGTTGGACCCAGTGATTTTAGGATTTTTACCTTGTAAATAAGTCTTTTACCTTGTATGAGATTCTTTTCTCCTCCTATATAAATAATTCTACCCTACTGTATACAGGACACAACATATGACCAATATACAAAGTTAGCATATTTTTGACTGTTTTCTTCATCAAATACTTATTCCATTCTTGTCCATTTCGTCACAGCTGAATTATTCAACTTCGGCGGTTTGCTTACTCTTTTACTTATTTAATTTAGCCTTTATTTATCGTTCATTCTTTAATTGTATCAGGCCAAGTCACATATCCTTAAATAGCACGCACAAATTTAATTGTTACCGTAGTTAAGGGTAAACAAATACAACTACAACTTTTTTTAACCATACAAAGAGTAAAGGACGAAAGCAAGCAAAACAGTCACAAGTTGCATATTAAATTGCTTTTTTTACAAAGTATGTAAACAAACTGTTTATAAACAGAAGAAAGGGACCTGAATATTTGAGCACAAAATCAAGAATATTTTAGTGAAATGCTCTACCTTCAGAAATCTGCACCTGTCACAACATTAATGGCGGAACATAAACAAAGACAAGAGAATTGACAGGTCCAATAATTGGCTATGGCATGTTCAGTTCAACGCCTTAACTTCTCACAACATGGCCACAATTGTTATGATTTTCACTCTGTTCATATCATTAACAGCCATGAATATGATTAAATCTGAAACATGTACAACCACTGACAATGGTCCTATAATTCCAACAACCCCTTTAGTTATTTTTCTTGAAAAAGTTCAAGAAGCTGCTCTTCAATCCTATGGCCAAAAAGGGTTTGATGCAAAATTATATGTTGACATGTCACTTAAACAGAATCTTTCAGCAACAGTTGAAGCTTTTAATAAGCTTCCAAGAACTGTGAATGGTTCAATTCCAGCACATGATTTGGATGTGTTTATAGGCAAATATTTGAATGGTGCAGATGAGGATTTGGTTTATGTTGAGCCTATAGATTTTATTGCTGAGCCTGAAGGTTTTTTGCCAAAGGTGAAAAATCCTGAGGTGAGGGCTTGGGCATTGGAAGTGCATTCACTTTGGAAGAATTTAAGCAGGAAAGTGATTGATCATGTATTGGAAAAGCCAGAGTTTCATACTTTGATTCCATTGAAAAATCCAGTAATTATAGCAGGATCGCGTTACAGAGAGGTTTATTACTGGGATTCTTACTGGATAATAAGGTTAGTCTTTTTCCTTGCTTCCCTGTGTTAAATGCTGTTAATCATCTTTTACTATGTGTTGTTTATATATCGTAGCTTCTGGTTGATTTTCAATGAAGTAAATTGGTAAAGTTGAAGTGAAAAGAAAACAGTGAGTGGAAGTTTGTAAGAGGATAGAAGTTCAAAACTCACATTTTTTCACGAGGTCCAATTACTGTCAAACCTCTCTATAAACAACCTCGTTTGTTCTAATATTTTTTGGCTGCTGCAGTGAAGTGTTGTTATAGAGAACATATATTATAATATAACATGAAAAATTGGTTCCAACAGGAACTTGGCCGTTACAGTAAAGTATCTTTCTTTGTTCTATGATTTAATTAACTAGCTGGAATCTAATCTCATTGTTAAGTGTTCCTAATGATGGAATCTGATGATGTTGCAACATCGCAATAAATCGCATTTTGTTATACTTCCTGGAGTTCCTGCCCTTAGTGTTCTTTTTAATAGTTCTCTTTGCAGGAAATCTTAAGACATTAGACATATTTTTGATGCAGGGGCTTGTTAGCAAGCAAGATGTATGAAACTGCAAAAGGGATTGTGAGTAATCTGGTTTCTCTGATAGATCAATTCGGTTATGTTCTTAATGGTGCACGAGCATACTACAGTAATAGAAGGCAAGAATCTTTTCACATCTTGATTCATAAAACTTACAGCCTTTACAGTGCTTTAACTTGTGTATGTACTGCCTATATGAGACAGTTTCAGTATTATAGGCATCTCACCAACTTTCAATGGTTTATTTTTCTTTTAATACTACCAATAGAACATGCTAGCCAGCTTAAACTATTGCACATAAAATGTGAAGGAGGGAGTAATTGTATATCTTTCACTACTTAGCTCATCTTTTCATGCTGTGCAAATTCTTATCGTATATTGTGTTTCACATGTTCAGTCAGCCTCCTCTCCTGGCTGCAATGATTGTCGACATATACAATCGGACAGGCGATTTGGACTTGGTTAGAAGATCTCTTCCTGCTTTGCTCAAAGAGTATCATTTTTGGAATTCAGGTACTATCTTGTTCTTTTGGTTTACTATTGAATTGGCTGATGCTTTTGTTGCAATATACTATGTTTTTGGGCTTTGTAATACAGTTTTTCCCACTTTTTTGTAGGAATACATAAAGTGACTATTCAAGATGCTCAGGGATCGAACCACAGCTTGAGTCGGTACTATGCTATGTGGAATAAACCTCGGCCAGAATCATCAACTATTGTAAAGCTCGCAAACTCATATCTCTGACTTGGATTTATACTGACCTTTGTGCAAGTACAAACTACAGGTTCTTTTTATTTTGCATTTGATGTAGGACAGTAAAACAGCTTCCAAACTCCCAAACATCTGTGAAAAAAGACAATTTTACCGTGAGTTGGCGTCAGCTGCTGAAAGTGGATGGGATTTCAGTTCAAGATGGATGAGGTATCACATCATTCAGAAGTTATAATGCAGCATTATTTTTCATTTATTTCTCATTATAGTTTGATAATGCAAAGCACAACTGCTTTTATCTTGTATTGCAGGAACGAATCTGATCTCACAACGACTGCTACAACATCAATTCTACCGGTTGATCTGAATGCATTCCTTCTCAAGGTAACTTGTAGAATCTCCGAAAATTAGGCCTTATAAGTATGACCTTGCATGTACAACGAGCTTTTAAATTTGTTTCGCAGATGGAACTTGACATAGCCTTTCTAGCAAATACTATTGGAGAAAGTAGCATCGTTGCACGATTTACAGAAGCTTCTCAAAATAGACAAAGGGCCATAAACTGTATCTTTTGGAACGCTGAGATGGGGCAATGGCTTGATTACTGGCTTGGCGACAGCAACACGTCTGAGGTGGTATATATTGCACGAATTCGTGTTTATGTTTTCTCACCTTGAAAACCTAAATCATTCGAAGTTTTGTTTCACTTGTTTGTGATTTTAGTATATTTATAAATGGGAAGATATACACCAGAACAAGAAGCCATTTGCCTCTAACTTTGTTCCTTTGTGGATTGAATTATTCAATTCAGGTCTGTATACTATATCTCTAATATTTATGGATACAGACATCACAACTTGAGCATATACTAATGATATTGAAGACATGACTAATATCTGTTTTGTTACAATTGAAGATAATATCGCGACTCAGAAAGTAGTCCAAAGTCTTCAGATCTCGGGCCTGCTTCAACCTGCAGGGATTGCAATGTCCTTGTCTAATACTGGACAACAATGGTACATAGCTTGTTTTAACTCTCATTGAAATAAAGCGGAGAATTTATGATACTAAGGTGCCTTTTAATCTTTGATCACTCATATCAATTTACAATAGGGATTTTCCAAATGGTTGGCCCCCCATTCAACACATGATCATTGAAGGTCTCGCGCGCTCTGGGCTAGAAGAGGCAAGAGCCTTAGCTAAAGACATTGTTATCCGATGGATAAGAACGAACAATGTAGCTTACAAGAAAACCGGAGCAACGTATGAAAAATATGATGTGACAAAATGTGGAGCATACGGAGGTGGTGGTGTGTATGTAGCCCAAGTATGTACAGAAATCCGATTTTTGCATCTGTTGATTTTCCTGCAATTTATTTGATAATAAGTATTTTGATTGATTTCATTGGAAAAACAAGTGCTATACATAATATTGGCATAGTCAAGAGCTTTTGTTCACTCAAATACTTTGAATCATACTATGTAAAACAGTCTACTGTGGAAGTCCAGAAAATTTTGAAGTAGATATATTGAGGTCATTAAGTCCATCACTTTTAAAAAAATTTGTTGTGTATAAATGCAGACGGGTTTTGGATGGGCGAATGGCGTTGTACTGGCACTTCTGGAGGAATTTGGATGGCCTGAAGACTTGAAGATTGACTGCTATTGAGCAGGCAGAGTAACCATTCAAGCTGACGAAATTAGAAATATTATCCGTAAACATATTGAACAATATAATGGAGAAATAAAGATCGTAAATATTAGCAATGTACTTCGCGATAGTGTTGCTTGTATTCACGGTCTTGATGAAGTAATGGTGGGTGAATTGGAAGAAGTTGAAGAGCGGACAATAAACATTGCTCTGAATTTGGAATCAAGTAATGTTAGTGTTGTATTAATAGGCGAACAGCTTCAAATTAAAGTGAAATTAGATGATTTCTATGCTTTAATAGATGAACAGAAGTTATTCTTATACCCCTTTTGTTTTAGTCCGTTACTCAAATGATCACTCAACTATCTGAAATTACCTAGTAAAGTCATGTTTCATTGTTTGTAACAAAAAGTTTACTTAACTATTTATATAGCACTTAGAAAGTCGAGTAGACTAGATTTCTCAAACTTTCAATGGCGAAATACCTATTTTATCCTCTAAATTATCAACTTTTATCTTTTTTAATACCTTTTAAATATTATGAGAACCCCCCCCCCCCGTTTTACTCTACGTTATGGACTTCTCCATAGAATAAATATATCTTATTTATAAACTAGAAAAGCAAAAATTAGTTTTCAGGCATATATAATGTTGAAACAAAATAATTGAGCAAACTTTTCAAGCACATACAATATATATATATATATATATAAAACCTCTATTTTAAATATTTAATTTTTGTATGGAATATATCCTTTAAAAAACTTTTATTCTCTTTCATTCTCAATTATGCAAATAAATTTTTGAGTTTGTTTGTTATTATCAAAATTACCGACACGAGCAAATTATTCTAATTAAATTTTTATAGTACTTAATTATTTATTATCAATTTCAGGCGCTTAAACTCTTATTTTATAACTCAAATATATTTTTTAAGATAATATTTATTTTATTTAGAAAATTACTCATCGAAACAAGGTATACACAACATGCCTACGTTAAGACTAGTTAGAGAATAGTTTAAATAAAGGGATGAAAAGATTAGCAACTCAATTACACTTTACCGGTCCAAAGTTCAAACCACACCACATTAATCCCAAAAAATAATTCTCCTACAATTTGCAATTTTAAACTATATTTATGTTTTTTTTATTTTTTAAATTGATGAAGTAGTCGCTAATATGATAACCTTTTGTTTTTTTTACACTATCAGGTTCCAAAGAATATCTAGAGGCGATCTTAAATTGTAAAATTTGTAACCTTAGGTTACCTGCTACAACTAATAAAGACGATTGATGGTGTAATTTTTTTTTTTGGCACTGATAGAGTATATAACTTAAACTCTAGTCTCTAAAATGAATATTTGGAATTTTTTGGAAGGTACCTTGATAAATGTTGATATGATCGATTCACTTGAACACAGTTGAACTGATGAAGAAGAAGAAGAAGAAAATCTGGAAGAGGGAAATAATTAGAGTAGAGAGAGAAAGCGCGGGAGAGGAGAGAGAGTAAATGCGTGGTAACACCACGTGGGTAAACTTCCACGGCGGTGGGGTATATATATATTAATGATGTTGGGTATTTACAATTACAGAGAATAAGAAATCCGGAGAATGAACAGTACAGACTAACAAATGTTAGGCCTAACAACAGTACATCACATATTAATCAGGCTCCATACCTAACAAATGTTACACCTGTTGATAACGTTGGCAAAGAACAAAGTAGACAATTTAGAAGTTGTAGGGATCAGAATAAAAAATATAAACTAGTAGATAATGTAACATGGTGAAGTTATAATTCTTGAATTAGCATTCTCCCTATTTCCTACATTACAAATTCTGCAAAAGAAAATGGAGTAAAGTACACAGATGTAAAATGTTGTTACCAGAAATTCTAATCTACATGTTCCCTCCAGCAAAGTAGCATGTAAAGACATTGACGAATGATATAAAGCTTAGCTCTTTTATCTTTCAAAGTCTTACTTCTTGGTAAAGAAATTCTTGCCTTGCCATTCTTGGATGAAGTTGAGCCTTCCATTTTTATAGATTGCCTTTGATTTTGAGAATTAGTTTCTTTTAGAACTTCCATTGGAGTTACTACTAAAACATGCCTCAGTTTCAGTTTCTTATTATAAGAGTGTTATATATTTTTTATGTGGAAGTCTATAGGCTGCTGCCGACTAGACTTTTTGGCAGTAAACCAGGGGCCTTGTTTCCTGCTTCTTTTTTTAGTGACTTTTTTGTTAAATATTTACTGCAGGCATGTAGCCTTGGAACAACGGAGAAATTATCTCTTTGTGAACTATAGGTTACGGGTTCGGGTCGTGGAATCAGTGATGTTTGTATCAGAGTAAACTTCCTACATCATACCCCTTGGGGTACGCACCCTTCCCCGACCCTGCGTGAACGTGTGATACTTTGCACACCGACTGTGATGGCCAATAAACCTGGTTTTCTGGTTAACTGTCATCTGTAACTGTTGCTGCAGTCTCGAGGACTTCAGTAAAAGGACAATTAGGGGGCTGTTTGCATAGCCGTTCTTGTTTTTTTACTAGATTTTTTACTCTACAGAGTTCACACTTACCTTGAATTACATAAGTCCATCTGCAGTCAAAGTTTCAGGATCAGGCTTATCAAGACTATTTGTTTTTTACTACTTTTGTTTTCTAAAGGTTCCTTTGTACATATTTCTACTGATCTTTTAATTTGGATTCCCCTTTAATAGTTTGCTAGTTTGCTTCATTAAAGTATAGCAATATTTTTTTTTTCACTTTTGGTCACAACAAACCTGTCAAAATATGTTGTATGTGGATGTTTCTCTAGTTTTTTTTCTTGTTTTTTGGCTGGAGTAAGTAGAGCGCAATGGATAACATGGTTCGTATAAGTCGACCCTCTCTTCTACAACAGCAACAACAAAGTGTAATATCACAAGTGGAATCTGAGAGGTAGTGTGTATACAAACCTTACGATCCCTACCTTGTGAGGGCAGAGAGACTGTTTTTGATAGATCTTCGGCTCAATGTGCAGACCATCTCTAATTTAGAAAAATTATTTATAATATATGTTTGTAAGATTCTTCCTTTTGGCGAAATCTCTTGAGAGGTGTTAGAATAGTTAGAAAGAGAGGAAAACATCACTTAATGCAATGAAATCGTAAAGAGAGTGTCAAGGACTGCTTTCATGTTACCAGAATTCTCCTTTTCGGCAAGAATCTCATTTTTGATAGTAGGAAAAAAGGGCAGCCTGTGCAGTCTGTGCATCAAGCATTCCGTGTTAACGCAACATCTAGGGAAGGGTCGTACCCAAGAACTGTAATGTAGGTAGTCCACCTTAATGCAAGCATTAGTCCTGATTCCACGACTCGAAGCGTGACCTTACCCTAATGCAAGCATTAGTACCGATTCCACGGCTCGAACCGTGACCTTACAATGGAATACTGGTCCAAAAATTGAATGATGGTGTTATTCTTTCTTCCCTTTGTCAACAACAACAGGAAAAAAATAATAAGACTTAGTCGACGACAATCCAGTAAAATTCCACAAGTGGGGTCTGGGGAGGTTAGTGCGTACGCAAACCTTACCCCTACCCGAGAGAGTAGAGAGACTGTCAAGATTCTTATATGTTTCCAATTTTTTAAGCTTTGGTCATATACTTCAAGCTACATGTGGAACTGAAGGGACAACTGAGGAAGCCTTCTCTTCTTCCTTTAGTATTTCTTCTTTTAGTTTTTTGATAATCTTCTTCCTTCATTATCAGTATTTGACAGTTGGTGCCTCTCTTTCTGCCATGACAGGGGTATTCTGAAGTTTGACAGCCTCTTTCTTCCTTTTTGCGGTGGGAAATGCAAAGCAGGAAACTGCAGATCCCTCTATAGTAACTAGCACTACATTTCTTTCTTCTTTGTTTGTTCTTTTGTATTTGTCCACCAATGACTAACTATTCCAAAGTATCAAGAACCTGTGGATAGGTACATTTTTTAAGTGTTTCTTTGTCCTCATTGGCCTAAGAAGATATTATGTCTTTATTTTTATTTTCTTGGAACAAAATAAAGAAACCCTTTGCTTGGGTTTTTCTGTTTGTCCAAGAATTCAGCGTTGTTTAAAGAGTTTAAGTTATATACCCCGTCAGTATAAAGAATTTTCACACTATTAGATTATCGTTACTTGTTTATAGCAACTAATCTTTGAACACCACGAGGCATTGTTAAAAAACATGTACTTCAAGTCCTCACAAAGAACTACTACTAAGAAACCATCATATAAACCTAAGATAAGAGGTTGGTTAAACACAATAATTACCAACAATTACCAAGATAAAACGAAAACAACAAGCTGCATTCCCTTTTTATCAAGCAAGGTCACACCGAGACTAAGAACACGTTTGAACATAAGAAATTTTTTATTTTTTTCGATTTATTTTTACTTCATTGTTTGGCCATAAAATTTGCAACTTTCACTTAAAGTTTGAAAAACTCCAAAAAGCTGTTTTTTAAAATTTTCACTCAAATCACTCACAAAACTTCAAAAATAACCCAAAATTATATTCATGTGCAAATACAACTCTAATTTCAAATACTATTTTCACTTAAAATTTTTTCACTTTTTTTTAAAATTTTACAATTCTTATATCCAAACACCCACAGCCCACTAATAGAGTTTCAACGGGAAATGGGAGGCAAATTCTTAGAGAGAAAAGTCCAAGTTTATCCCTTAACTTTCGAGTATGATTAAAATTACCCTCAAGTTTGAAGTTTTGTTAGGGAAATCCAAATCTTTTAGTATAAAATAAATATTTCTAAAGAATAGCACAAGCAAGCGCATCTGGTGTAGTGGTATCATAGTACCCTCCCACGGTACTGACCAGGGTTCGATTCCCTGGATGCGCATTCTTGTTTGCTTTTTCCGCCAGATTTTGCTGTTTCCTCAATTCGTATTCTTTTTTTAAGAGCCACGACAAAAAGTAGAGTACGACCAAAAAAAAAAAAAAAAAAAAAAAAAAAAAACAGGAGCCACCAAAATTGGATCTCTAGTGTGGTCATTTGGACTACTGCTTTGATGTTTGAGGGGTCGTTTGGTAAGCTGTACTAAGTAAATAATCTAGACAATTGATGAATTGACTTATGTACAGTTAAATTGCCTTGTCGGCAAACGTATGTATTTTGTTTTAGGATTTTGCATTGCAGCCTTGTTGGCCATATTATGTATATGAGTATGTTCATATCATGGCATGACGTCTCAGTTCATTATAATTATTGTTCGAGATTATATGCATATGACAAGCCTTAGAGATAAATAAGGAAAGTTAGATGAAGGGTACGCCGGTGCCCGTTGAGTAGGGTCCGGTGCCAGTCGCGGCCCTCCGGCTTGGGTCGTGACAATATAAAAATTTAATTCGTCCAATATAATGTTTGGTTGCTCAATTCAATTTATGCTTACCTAATACATGGATTACTTATACCTTATAGGATGGCTTAGCTAATACCAAATAAATCAAGAGATTACTAATCCCTGCATTAACTATACCTGGATAAGACCCTAAAATTACTAAACCGCCCCTCAAACCCTTTTCCTAAATTTCTTTATATACAAAAAGAAGAATATTTAAGGATATAAATGTAAAGAAGATTTTATACAGTTTTAAACCAAACACAAACTAATTTTTAATACAATGAACCAAACACTTGATATAAAATAATTTCAACACTATAATCTCTGCATTACTTGTGTTCATACCAAACGACCCCCGAGTGTTGTATCGGCTACGTTGTAGTTTTGCGACTATCATCCCCTATAACCTTTCTTCAGATTGCTGGCACAATATATTTTTTCTTTGATATTCCTCGTTAATCGTTACTAGCTTATTTTCTGTACGTGACTTGAGATGCGCCCTCTTTATTTTGTCGCCTTTTTCTTTGTCTTCGCTTTCCTTCATCTTAAATTATTCACAAGCCGAAGCCTGAAGGGCAGTACAAATTTACAAGGACAAATTATTCTTAAATCATTTGATGTAGTCAGTAATGCCCAGTAATGTCTCTCAACACCATTACTAGAATGAAGATCACATATAAAAGTACAAGATATACCCTTGGTTTTATAAAAGGAAAGACAAAAGGTAAAATAAAATTCACATATAGATCATAAGACAACAAAATTGGAGTAAAATTAAGCGGATCATCTCTGCATCGATCTCGTGCGTACTTTGAAAGCGATATTTTCCTGCATATTCTGTAGGGGTCGTCTAGAGACCATAAGATCGCTAATAAAACTTCATCGAACTTCAGAAAATTGCAGACTTTGCTTCAACTGTTTATGATTGCAGAATTTTCTTGTAATCCTGGAATGTCCCGTCGAAAGGCGTCACCCTGCCCTCAGAGACGGCCCAGAGTTGATCAACACTACCAGATATTAAATGTTCATCGTGACTGACCTGTAAATAACATGTAGCAGCAGCATTAGAGACCAGCAAAAACAAAATACCGTTATGTTTCCAATTAGTCAAAGAAACTGATAGAAGTTTCATAATACCATCAGTACGCCTCCTTGGAACAAGACAAGACCTTGTATCAGAGCCTCCACAGCGTCAAGATCCTACATAGAGCTAGATCAGAATTTTGCATATATCGCTGATCTACCAAAATCAAGCAAGAGATATGTTCCCAGTCGAACAGAGTGTCAATAGCAGATAATGCAATCACATATGCAAAAACTTTGGATAGACACCATACTGACTACCAGTGCATCCTTTGCTTTAGCTATTGAGGTGAAACAAAATGCAAAAAAGAAACTAAAACAAGTAAAATATAACTTACCAAGTGATTTGATGGCTCATCAAGAAGCAATATGTGAGGCTTCTTGAAGGTTATCTTTGCAAAAGCAACTCTGCTTTTTTGGCCACCTGAGATCCGATAGATCAATTCATAATGTGGAAAATAAGCTATTATCGTACTCTTGACTCCAAAATGACAACACTAACAGAAGGCAGAACTGAATCATTGTGATCTGACCAGGAAAAAAAATAGAATGCTAACGTACCAGACAAAGTGTACATGGGCTGAAGAGCAAGATTTCCAGTGATACCAAATGAACCTAGATGACCACGTAATTTTTGTTCAGGCACTCCCTGCAGGAAGCCAGAGCAAGGTTATGCATTAAAAGAGATAATTTGCAGATCCATCTTCTGCAATATCAGATTTAAGAGAGTAATAAATCCTGTAAATATCTTATTCAGGAGTTCGGACACAAATAAATTTAAAAAAAATTAACTGCTAGATCCACCTTCTTATCCAGAATTTCTATCGTTCTTTTTTGGCTATTGTTTTTTGTTTTTTTATAGGACCATGAGGAGGGAGAAGGAAAAACACTAGTTGAACCACATCAGCAAGAACAGCAGCTGCCTGTCCAAAATCACAAGTTCACTTTTCCTTCCATTAACTATTTCATCTTATATCTTGCAAGTGTGGAACAGACCTTGATATCCAACTCCGTTCAGAACAAAACTTCCAAATAATGGACAAGCTTACCAATGAATGGGAATCAGAAGCAGTGGATAAAGTAGAATGGAAGATTTATTACGCACATATTTTCAAATTTACATGAAAATTCATCTCGATTAGGAGAACTTACTGGAAAGCAACGCATCATGTATAAGAGGGGATTTGAGGACAGATCCAGCCCATCAACATGATGCTGACTAAATACAGCAATTCGGACCTAAACAAAAAGAGAAGTGCAATTAGAATGCATTAAGACTGAGTAATTGAAATAGCAAAATGAGACAATTGCCTGCACAACAATCATTATAAGCTCAAAAGATAACCACTAGCATTTGTTTATACAGAATTATTAGTCTATAGACCTTTAAATGAAAGGTGACAGGAATTGTAGTGAGAGAATGCTAAAACGGCTGAAACGCAAATTGACCAAACAATATAGTAGACTGACAAAAGCTGGTGAAACTTATGATGTCAAAGACAGAATTAGTAGATGTTGGAAGTGACAACAAAAATAAACCCTCAAAAAATCTCTGTCTTTGGAAAATAAAAGCTACTGTACCTTAGCAGAGCGGAAAACAGTTCCTGAAGTTGGTTGAAGCTCCCCAGAAATAAGCTTAAGTATTGTTGACTTTCCAATACCATTAGGACCAACCACTGGAAAATATATACGGTGAGATAAGGCCCATGATATATAGAACAATATAAATGATTAAAAGAAACAATTATAAAGATGCAAATGCCTAAGCCACATACTACCTAATTCACAAATAGAGAGATCCAATTTTACTTCCCAAAAGAAAAACTCAACGTAAAATACAGAGAGGCATATTACTGATCAGAGGATATGTACAGAGGTTTGCAACAACTAAGAAAACTAAAGTTTAAAATAGGTGATTGTTAGGTAATCCAGGTCTTACTTGCTACTCGGCTATCCAGATCTATTCCAAAATTCAAATTTTTGAACAATATTGGGCCCCCAGGATATCCAAAGGATGCATCACTGCATATGTTACAACAAAGTAAGAAGTTAATTAACTGAGATTTGCTACCTGACAAAGAGATTCAAAGAATGTATTAGACATGGAATAAGAGATGCTTAACCTGAAGCTTATAATAGGAGCACCAGGTCTATCATCAGGAGAAGGGAACTCAAACTTGTAGCTGCATACACAAAACAACATGAGTTCATATAATTAAAAAATGTAACAAGACCGAGATCAGAGTTTTATAGACTCAGGTGATAACATGTTAAACCATCAGAGAAAGTTAAAATAACCAAAAAAATATAGGAGCAATCTGTTAAGGAATGAATACGTACTCAGGATCATTGATGACTTCATCCACACGACCAATTCGTTCCAGTGCCTGTTAAATTCAAGGAAAACCATTCAGATACTGATCATGGCATGCTAGGGCATCATAACTAGACCTAATTAAATTATTAAACAATCAGATCGGGCAACTGATTAAATCACTTGAGCAAACAACCACAACCACTGAAAGCTGACAAGATACATAGGAGCAGCTTTCGATAAAATGAAAGAATACCTTAATTCTAGATTGAACAAGAGATGCACGCTTTGCATTGTACCGGAACTTATCAATAAAGGTCTGCAAAACATTAAAGCCGAAAAATGTATCAAACTATTAAACAGCTAAACAAGAAATATCCAAATAAGGTCGCAATTAATCTGTTTGCAATTGTCTACCAATAAAATTTAATCTAATTGAGAAAGACCTGCATGTGGGCCCTTGTACGTTCATTCGCCTCGAACGCCTTCTGCTGATTCTTAACTTGTTCATCTCGTGTCCTTTCGAATGTATCATAATCTCCTTTATAGGTACTCAATTTCTGATTTTGTAGATGGATAATGTCTGTGACTACCTGAAGAAAGAAGGGTTTATGAGATGTCAGAACAAACATCAACCTCTAGACATACTGAACCCAACTATTGTTTTAACTTTTAAGTCAAAGAGAAGAAAACACGTACAGTATTCAAGAACTCTCTAGCATGAGAGACAACTATAAATGTCTTCGGCCACTTCACCAGGTAAGTTTCCAGCCATAAGACAGCATGTAGATCAAGATGATTCTGCAAGGAAAGGAAAACATAAGTTCTATGCTATTATGCGTGCAAAAGAAAGCATAAGTTCATTGTCTTACTAGATGTACATCTACATCTTCAAGAAGAAATAACACACCGTGGGTTCATCAAGCAACAATAGATCAGGTTCAATGAACAATGCCCGAGCAAGAGCTATTCTCATTCTCCATCCTCCAGAAAATGTTTTAGTTGCTCTCTTTTGCATTTCTGTAGTGAAGCTCAAACCCTGGAAGTAATAGCCACCAATGAGAACTAGTCTAGTCCTTACAACTGGTTTGAGCACAAATGACCAATAGGCAAAACATTCTTGAAGCACGTCAAAACTAAAGCAGAATCAAACCCAGCCTCTTAAAAATAGAAGAGTTCTAGCTTTTGATTGCCT
The DNA here is from genome assembly GCA_002018475.1 of Nicotiana obtusifolia. NCBI lineage: Eukaryota > Viridiplantae > Streptophyta > Magnoliopsida > Solanales > Solanaceae > Nicotiana > Nicotiana obtusifolia. The sequence goes on from MCJB01001969.1 coordinate 44,480, forward strand.
AAGATAGATTGACTTCTAGCATCTTCTCGTTTTCGCAACTTTCAGTTTAAGATGTTAGTACACAGACCCGTAGCTTAAGACGTATAAAGAGTTTAATGCATAAGTTATGGAAGCCTGAATATCTACAAATATAAGAAGATACTATGTCCATTCTGGAAAAGAAGCATAAAACGACAATGACAACATTACATTATCAGAGAAACAATAATCTGAAAAGACAACTTAAACTCTGAGGAGAGGCCAAAACAGCAAGATAGTTCGGCAAACGTAAAGTTAGGACTTAAAAAGGAGAAGCCAAAACAGCAAGATTAGCTTGAGACTAGCTTCCATACTTTCGTGCCATATCCAAAACATATACCTTAGACAAAGTAAGCGGAAGTGTAATTGTAGTAACAAGGAAAGAAAAGCAACAGGTATCTCAGGTACGTTAATTAGCAGGTCTCAATCTTACTCATATATTATAAGTTAACATGTGCAGTTTGTCTCTGATTTACAGCAAAGGTGTGTGATATTATAAATCAAATGCAAACTCTACTTTAATTAACACAGTGCATAAAGTGAAAAAACTTTCTCAACAGTTATTAGGAGACAGACGTGAGCCAAAGCCTGGATATCAAATTACTGGGCAAATTCAAACTAACCGAAAGTATAGTTGCTGCACGTGACTCAGCTGAGTAAGCATCAATGAAATCAAGTCTTTTGTATATCTCTTCAAGCCTTTTCGCGAGGGCATTTTTGTCGATCTCCCCATTCAACTTATCACTCTTTCCAGCTTCGCCTTCTAGGTCAATTTCTCTCTAGAAAACCATGAAAATACTAAGGAATGGGAATATACTTCATCTCATGAGAACACAATACAAGGGAATATGAGAAAATAAACAGTATAATATGACATAAAAGCTTAGCCATTTAACTGTTTCTAACCTGTAATTCAAGCAGACGACCCTCTTCTTCCAGAAGCTGGGTTCTCTCCATGTCAGTGTTAAGAATACATTGCAAAACTGTGGTATTATCACCAACCACTTCTTGCTCAACATGCAATATCTGGCAGTTCTTGGGAATACCATCAATAGCGTGCATAGCCATGTGTCTTAGGAGAGTTGTTTTCCCCGTACCGTTTCTTCCAATAAGCCCTGCACCCAGATCAGAGATTCAGGTAAGGCTGTGGATGCTTAAACATTTTTTCCGATGAAGTAAGAGAAAATTGAGGATGCATAAACTTAACTGCCAATCATAATCAAAAAGAGGAAGTGAACTACGCCACTGGCTATAGGCTATGTTTTCTTCATAAAATAATAAATATTATTAATAAAGAGCAAAAGAAATGCCCGTACACACAGGCGATGAACTATGTTGTTCTTCTTTGGTCTGAAATGAGTCATCTGGTTACTGTTCATAAATTGCTTCCAATCCCATTTATTTCTAGTTAAAAGTAAAATTTTGTAGAATATAAAGTATGGACAAACATATTCATCTCCCCCAAGTTTCGCCCCTTGAGATTTATGCTGATTCATGTGTTAACAGTCTTCTTCCCATGACAAAGATGTAGATACCGGATTTTAGCTACGGTTGAATAGTATGCGCATAATGACTTACTTGCTTAAGACACTGAAATGTGCATCAAGATAAGTAGATACTAGTCCACACCAATAATCTCGACTTCTTTCCTTGATGGGCAATATTTTCTCCCTCCAACATTATTAAATGAATATAAACTAAGTCTATCTTCTATTATATCCATACAGATGTGCATTTTCAACTAACTTTCCAACATTTCACATTTCAAACTATCATTTTCAACATTCTTTTAGATAACTGCTATCAGTTTATATAGTAATCAAATTATTTCAATATACTAACATGTTAAAAAATGTCATCATTTAACTCTGCAAATCAGAGTGGATCGTTCTTGTCCGCAAGGACGGAGTAATACCATATAGATGAGATACAGACTGCTAGATATCAAAAGGTATAGGAAAACGCAAAATCAAACTACAGAGAAATGAGTTTTCATCTGTTTTTCTCAAAAATATTCAAGCATACCATAGTGTCTTCCAAAAGAAAGCGTAACAGAACCATCGACAATAAGGTCACGACCAGCAACAGATATATTGAAATTTTCCATACGGATATCCTTAACAGTTGGTCCATCACCCTGACCATCATGATTCACACACACTAACGGCATACCAGCTTTCACTTCTTCCACTTCTTTCAAGTGTGCTTGGTATTCTGCCTGCAGAATCAGGCCATACAGATTAGAAAAACGAAGAAGACAGCCAGCCACTTTTTATTTTCCTTTTTTCCCCTTCTTTTCATCCACGTGGCAGGGTGGAGAGGGTTACATTTTTTTTAAGCAGTAGTAGGAGAGGGATTACATTTTTTCTGTCTCAAAACCTTAAGAGGACAATAATTATCCAACAAAAGGAGTATTGCGAAATGTCACACGCATACACACCCCATTAGAATAATAAATGGAAACTCAGTGAAGTGTCAACTGTCACGTCAAATAAGTATGGTTCACAGCAGTAAAAGTTGGCTTCCCACACATAACAACCAATATTTGTGTCAAACAGGTTCATCTAGATTATTGACAAGATTATCGTTTTGTCCCTCACCTCTCTCAGGCGTTCATCTTTCCTCTTCCTCCTTTCGATCTTAATCTTGTCACGTTCTGTGAGCAAAGGACCATCAACTGGTTCTGGCTTTTTATTCTTTGGAGCTTCCTCTTCATCCATTCCATCATACATTCTCAGCGGCATTTTTAAGCTTCTCACAGTTGGTTGAGGTTTAACCAATCCATGCTTCTCTAACTTCTCAGACAACTTGCTACAAACCTATCATGATTGGAAAAATTCACTCTTTATGCTACTGAAGATAGATTTCAGACAATTCAATCTATGACCACAATGGGATGCAACATAACAAACCAACATAGAGGAGTCTACCAACCACAATCATAGTGCTAGTATAACCAAAAACTGTTGTAGTAACAAATTACTTATAAATTTGCTCACTGTATTATACATAACTTTTTCGGTTCATAAATTTCTCGGCAATGGTTATTGTTATTCATCCATTTGAACTCCTATGTCCCCTTAAAATGGCCATTTTTCTCTGGTTTAATAAATTCTCAATTCAAATGAGCTAATATGCAATCAACTCAACTGACAACGCCTCAATCCCAAACAAAGTTGGACACAATTATGTGTATCTTCTATCATCGCTACTCTATTTTTTTTCCACATCAAAATCATTCAAATTCTATTCTGCTTATAGATAATTTGTCTTTTAAAGCAATCATAAGCTCTCTAGAAACCAGAGGTTCTCTAAATCACGCAATTCTTGTTTCATAACCCAACGCTAATTACCAATATAAACACTAAAGTTCTAATTTTTATTCATCAAAGCTCGTCATACATAACTAGATGCAGTCTAAAACTACAGCTTCTCTAAATCATTACACCTCTTGCTTCATACATGTCGTCAATATAAACAATAAAGTTTCAAATTTTAATTCAATTGAAATGATAATAAAAACTTAGTGAATAACTTTTATTCATCAAAACTAGTAACAAAATAAGTAAATATTTCAGAATCAATTCAAAATTTCGAGAGAAAATATTAAAATAAGCAGAAGCAATAACGAAATTGAGAACGATTAATACCGCACGACATTCGGGGAAGTCAGTAACGCAACCAGAATCGACGAGTAATTCCCCGAGGGCTTCAAAAGCACCTTCACCGTCAAGTCCAAAATCGAAATCTTCATCGGCGAGAACATTGATTATATAGTCAATAATCGGCTGATCTACATCTTCAGCTCTTCGCCCTAAGACTTCGTGCACAACGTTGCTCGTCGCCACTTCCGTCATCTGAACCGGAATAAACGGAAAACCTCGGTGCTGGACCGGTTTTACGGGTACAATGTGAGGCGGCTCCGGTTTGTGAAGATTAGTATTCTCCTATAATAATCGCAGCTTTTATCGGTCAATAGAAACGGCGATTTTATGAAACCTGAAAGAAGGGTCCGTTGTTTTCTTTTTCAATTCCCTTTTATTAATTATATCCCCAAAAGGAAAAGGAAGAGGAAATTACACAAATATCTAAAATACTATATATTTTTTATTATGAATTTTACTCCAGCAAATTATAAACCGCACAAATATCTTAAATTTTTTTATTTTTTATTTATCACCACTATATATTCATTTTATTGCGCCATTATCTCATGATTACCTACACATATAGAATGATGTTTGCTGGTCGGCTGAGGAAAAGGCAAATGGTATTTGGAGGAATAGATAAGGCATGATTTTCGTATTGATGAAGTGTAGAACGGGGTTGTCTTTCCATTGAGCCAGGGAGACAATCCAAATCGTAGTCAGTGTCCATTATTTGATTAAGCACGATGTGTTCTGCTAGTCGCGTTAAACCATCCAAAGGAGTACCGTTCAGCCCCCAAAAGTGCTTTCCTTCTCCCGCGAAAGAAAAAAGATGTTTAGCTTTTTTGTCTGCGCTCAGCATTTTCTGCCGATTGTCAGCCTGTTCAGCTGACTTCAAAGGATTCCTGTCACCCGGCACAGCATGTTTATTCTCGACGGTGATTACAGTGTCTTTCCCAGGGTTAGGCTACTCTAGAAAATAAGCAGTCTAACCGAGTTGCTTCCCTTCCAATCGCTTTCTCAAATTCTGGATCCCGCTCTTAGCTTCGTCGATCCTCTCAAGTTTCTTTTCCTGTTGAAGGCTTATGAATCGTTTTCCCCAAAAGATTCAGCTTACCTCATCTTTACACAATAATCAAATTTCACTTCAAATCTAGCTTTTAAAGGAATGGTCTAATAATCGAAAAGTTAAATCATGATCATAAGAATAAAATTTGAATTTTAATCTAGGTGATAGTAAGTAAATTTTTTTCACTTGTTTATAGTTATGGAAATACTTATAATTGTGAGAGTAGTTTGTATGAAACAAATTCTTTTGATTTATAAAATTAATTAATATTTATACCGTGAGGTTAGTATGTGTAAACTTGATCATGTTCCATCGCTATAAAAATGAGCTTCTTTGGCTCTTCAACCGATCTTGACGTTCCAAGTCGGGATAATAGACCAACCCTCGAACCTTCTCCACTTAAATATCAGAATAATTTTTTTTTTCATATTAAATTCTTTCTTTTTTTTTTTTGCAAATTTCATTTTTAATGACTATAGGTCACAAAGTTTTTTTTTACTTTTTTTTTTTTTTTCTCTCTACCTTTTAGGGAATAATCTATCAATCTTTTAACACCATGTACAAGTTGATCAGGATTGTTATGTATGGGTTCGAATCGTTAGATTCTGGGTTCGAGTAATGCCGAAAGCCAAGTAATTGATATTATAGTGCCGGCTGTGCCTCTCCAACTTGTTGGACGTGTCAAAAAATCAAATATCTCCCGAGACTTTGGACCTTCAATTCTTCAAACGGTGCGTAAAGTCCAATCCAACTTCTATTTTCCTTTTTTTCTGTTGGTCATACTTTGCCGTCTTCTTCGCAAACTGAGCTGAAAAATCTATAAATACCAGCAAGGTAAAATACTCGCATTTCAAATTCTACAAAAATCAATTCTCAATCCTCGAAATTTTTGATTTTGAAGTTGGAGATTTTTTTTAATTAGTTTACAATTTATTTGCAGATAACAGAAAGTGAGAATTGAAGATGAGACTATTGAAAGTGGCAACGTGTAATTTGAATCAATGGGCTATGGATTTCGACTGTAATTTGAAACACATTAAGGAATCTATAGCCGAGGCTAAAGCTGGGGGAGCTAAGATCAGGCTAGGACCCGAGCTTGAAATCACTGGATATGGTTGTGAAGATCATTTTTTGGAACTCGATACTGTTGCTCATGCGTAAGCTTCGAATTTCACAATTTGTTTTTAAGTTACATAAACTGACCGTGTTAAACTGACAGTGTTCATATGAGTGTAGTTTGACATGTTATAGCATGTTACTTACCAGTTATTCTCTATCAATGCTGTTAAATAGGTTACCTGTAATTACCTTGTGAACATTTTAACGTGCTTGTGATAACGTTGGAAGATGATCTAGAAGTAACCTGGTTGTTTACGTCAATGCATAAAACTTAAACTCAAATAGGATATAAGAAACATCTCATCTCTAAAAATGCAAACTTGTGGATGAGTTAGTTTCACACACTTCAACTCGATATTTGGATTAGAAGGCAGATATCCTGTGTTTGAGTCTCAATGAACAGAATACTAAATTTAACCGCAGTGATTTAACAATTTAGACGGCATAGATGTGGATCACATAATTCAACATCATCTACTCCATATGTATAAATCCCATTAAGAGCTCTGTGCATTGAAAAGTGTGCAGTGATAGTTGGCGCATCGACTTAATTTTGACACAGTACAATATGGATTAACTTTGCCCTTTTCCCAATTGAGAATTACAAGATACGAAAAATATATGGAAATTCTTACAGATTAGAGGTTTCGTATCAATACTGACATGACATTACATAAAAGTAGCCTAGGCACTATACATGAGCAATTAAGGTTGTTATCATTGGTTTTACAGATATTAAGTCTTCCATTTTTATATGTCAGATTTATCTTCTGTAAAAATTACATGCTTTGGGTGCATAAGACCTTTTCTAGCAGGTTTTAGTGTAACAGAGACTTCCATATACAAGTAACATCAAATTAGCAGTTAGACACTGGCTGAAATAGACATGACTTGTTCTGGAGATAAATGAAGGATGTGCTATGTCAAGATATCTATCTTCTCTCTCCTTTTTCTCTTTATTGCTTTGCACATATCAATATTTGGCGTTCTTGTTGGTGTAAAGAAACCTATTAGTAATATGCTAGTCTTTCCTTTGAGATGGAATTCAGTTTATTTTGCCTTCCCAGATAACGAGACCAGCAAGTCAATTGCCATTATTGAAGTACGTTTTGATGTTTAAAGAAACACTTGCGGATAAATTGGCATCAGAAGAAGTAGAGAATAGCGGGCATTAGATTATCATTTTGAGCTCTTTTCCCCTTTGTAACATTTTCACAAACTTTCAGGTGGGATTGCTTAAAAGAACTACTGTTAGGAGATTGGACTGATGGCATATTATGTAGCTTCGGTATGCCTGTTATCAAAGATTCAGAACGCTACAACTGTCAAGTATTGTGCCTAAACAGAAAAATAATCATGATAAGGCCAAAGATGTGGCTAGCAAATGATGGCAACTACAGAGAACTCCGGTGGTTTACGGCGTGGAAACAAAAAGAGAATCTTGAGGACTTCCATCTCCCAAGTGAAATTTCAGAAGCTTTATCTCAGACAACCGTACCTTTCGGTTATGGCTATGTCCAGTTTCTAGACACGTACGTAACTGCGCCACCAGTCCTTATTAGATATTTCTTTTGCTTTTCTGCCTCTCTTTCTAGCTTGCTGGGGATTGGGCGGCTAAAAAACAGAATTTCCGTATGTTATGAGTTGCTTACTTTATGGTGAGGGTCTGCCTACTCTTAGCCAACTTGATCTACTGGAGAATGTATTCCCCCTATTCGGTTTTGTTTGATTTAGTTCCAGTTTGGAATCTATCTTTTTTTTTAAAAAATAACCGTGGTGTTCATGTCAGCTCGCGCACACCTTGACTAATTCCAAGGGATACTTGTTACCTTCCACCAGCACAGACACCGGGTAACTCTGTCCATAAGTCTTTCACAAATGGAAAATAATTTTCTCCTCTAGCATTATTTCCTTTCCGAAGTGGCTATTTGAACAAAATATTTAGAAATTCTAAAGTATAAAGACCAGCTGTTAGTTTAATAGGTGATGCTCTAATTATTACCGATTATTCAGCACATACAGAAGATACAACTTTCTTCAACCATGAAAATTATCTGAAAAAGGTAGACCATAGGTTGAATGCTCAAGAAACAACTTCGTAACAGATTAGCATATAAATTTTACATTCTTCTTATCATTAGATGGAGATAATTGTTTGGGAATGTCCTTCCGTAGGCAGTTGTTACTTTGTTACAAATTTATTGACAAAGCACACTGAGAATTGTTTGTAAGAACTTATATTAATAATAATCAGTTTTTTCTTATTTTGACCACCAATACTTTTACTATATTAGGAAACTACTTTTTCACTTATCTGACTACTTTTGTATGAAAATTTACTGTTCATCGACAGTTTAAAAAAACTCCTTAGCTCAAGATAGTATCAGTGTGTAAGAGTCACGCAAGTCATTATTTGACCATAATCGTTTTTAGTCTTATAGCATTTTCAATTTCTACCAATTACTCCCTTTGTGTCAATGTCGTCATATTTTGTTTACCAAGATTAAACAAGTTGACATTTTAAAATATATTCGTTCATGATTTTGATATCAGAATGATGTCCGTCTAGCTTGTGAATATTTAGGTTCTATGTTTTATAAAATAAATTAACTTTTGGTCGATTTAAGCAAAATAATTGGTGAATATGTGGATTTTATTGTCAAAGATTTTAATCAGCCTTTTTATAACCTTAACTGTTTCATCAGCTAGAGTATAGAAGTCAGCTAGGTTGGAGATAATGCTTCAGCATCCTCAAAATTTCAGCCCCATTTCATAAAGACTACTGATTTTGGTGTCCATCATTCTTTGTGGTTTCGTGGTGGTTGAGAAAATGCTACTTAACTATGTTTAATCTCGGTTAGACACTTCTATTACTTGATTATTAACAATGACATAAGCTGAAGATTTTAAGTAATTACTTGACATTATCTTTTGAGTTGTCGGATGAAACTTCTATTTTGTATAAAAGAAAAAAGGGAAAGCATAATATTCTTGATTGAAATGTGTTCGCCAAAGAAAGAAAAATAAAATTAGAATAAGAAAAAAATGAAAATTCTCGTCCCTCTTTGTGGCCACATATCATGGGAGATCTCTCTTGCTTAGAACACACAATGCCGAACTTAGCGCAGTCAAACAAATTATGCATGTGTAGTAATAATAATTTGCACCTTATTGACTTTACCCACCATTTTATATGGTTTTGAGTTTTGTTTCAATGTTTCATTCAGAGCTGTTGCAGCTGAAGTTTGTGAGGAACTTTTTACTCCTCTACCTCCTCACGCTGAGCTTGCATTGAATGGTGTTGAAGTGTTTATGAATGCAAGTGGAAGTCATCATCAATTACGAAAGCTTGATCTTCGCCTTCGTGCTTTTATAAGTGCCACGCATACTCGAGGAGGAGTTTACATGTACAGTAATCACCAAGGATGTGATGGTGGTCGTCTCTATTATGGTAGCAAGCTTGCTTTCTATCCTCTCCATAATCTACCATATTAGTATCTTATCTGTATTTCTTAGCTCAGGTGATATGAAGATAATATTATTTATATACTCACTCTGGTAACCTTTTTGTAGCAGTATTATTATGAGTGTGTATTCATTGTTGATTACCTCTGGCAGATGGATGTTCTTGTGTTGTTGTAAACGGAGATATGGTAGCACAAGGTTCACAATTTTCCCCGAAGGATGTTGAAATGGTTTTTGCTCAAATAGATCTTGATGCGGTATGCTTGAATCTTGAACTCAATATCTGAATATATTGCTATAGGAGATACCTAAGTCTTTTCTGGGCTACCGAACTAGTGCCAACTAATTGGTTCAGATTATGCTTAAATATTGTTCCAACTCAACTTCAGGATGTGCATATATAAATTGCTCATCCATGCTTTTGCTTAGTGATTCCACATTGTTCATAGCTCAATCCATATTTTGGTTTCCTTTAAATTTTGATATGCCTACTAAGTAATAGCCAAATCTTGATATGTAGAGTTTGTTTGATTGAAAGAAATAATATGATGTAGTGGCAGGAGCTTTATCATATTTTGCATTTTGTAGAGGCAAGCGAAATCTTTTTCTGTTGAAATCTCTAATGTTTGTTAGTTATCCATTTAGTCAAGTGGTAACATTTCTTCCCCTTTTTCTACCAGGTTGCAAGCCTTAGATCATCTGTCAGTAGCTTTCAAGAGCAAGCAAGTTGTAAAGCTAAAGTTTCCAAAGTGTTTGTGCCTTACAAGCTTTGCCAATCTTTTAACCTTCAAATATCACTTTCAAGTCCACTGAAGGTAAGTCGTTGTGTAAGGTCAATGTTGTCCAAACCAACCTGTGCTTGTAATGACTGGTGCCTAGTACTTTTCCTTGTTTAAGCAGCTTTCTGAGTTAAAAGTTTATCTGCAAACCCCTTCCCCCTTTTTCCTAGACAGGTTTTGTTTTGTTCTTAATCACAAAATGCTGTTCTGAAGGTCTTCCAAATGGCCTTTTTCGTTATTTCTGATATTTCGTCGACTGAACTTTTTGGTTCCCATTTTAGGAGCCATTAATTTATGTGTATGATGAGAGAGAGGTTATATCTATATGAGTAATGAGTTATCTCTCCTCTTGACCTGGCAGGGACAGGATGGGGTGGAGGCATTAATTTTCTGATCTTCTCCGTTTTTCTGTCAATCTTAGATCACTTGCTTCTATTCAATTGCCCCAGGCTTCCAATTTGAAGTCTATACCACAATCTTTCAAATGGCTTGAAAGATATCCACCTTGGCCAAATCAAATTGGTTAATCCCATCTACTGGAAAATTCCAGTCTTTCTTGTTAAAGTTCCATCTGTTGTTGTTTCTCTTATGTTTCAAAGCACCTAATGTTTCAGCTTTGTATCTGCTAAATTTAGTTTGATCATCTTTAGAATTCTACTGCTTAAGCCAATTATTTTGAGTGTAATGTCTGGTGGATTTTCCGTTGCTTAATTAAGTTTGCTTAGTGAACTGCTTTCTGTTTCCAGATTAAATATCACTCTCCGGAGGAGGAAATAGCACTTGGTCCTGCTTGCTGGCTGTGGGATTATCTAAGAAGAAGTGGTGCATCTGGTTTTCTGCTTCCACTTTCCGGTGGTGCTGATAGTTCCTCCGTTGCTGCTATAGTTGGTTCAATGTGCCAGCTTGTAATAAAAGGTTTATTGAACTCCCTACCTTATAAATATCATATTGTTGAGTTCTAGCTATTTTCTTGTATTTGTAGCTGGTTTTGACAATCATATTGTTATCATGTACATAAGTTTCGTCATAGGTTCTGCATGAAGAAAGAAAATGCAGTCATTTGAATTCCCTATGGCCGCCTGAAAGTAGGAGTTCCTACATGAACGAACAGCCTCCTTCAGTGAAAAAATGATTTGACAATTGTCGGTGCTGTTTGATTACTCAAATTATTATCTGGATCCATCTCTGGTGAATTATTCTTGAGAAAACATGACGAGTGTGGAGCTTTGCTTTGTTAAAATGTATAAGCTACTAAAGAATGACCATTTCCTTAAATAATTTTAGGATTTAACTTTCCATGGTGTAACTGAACTAGAAATTCTACAGCATGAACAATTTTTTTTTTTGGTGTGTG
>MCJB01001969.1:55952-78162 GCA_002018475.1 Nicotiana obtusifolia
GGGGGGGGGGGAAGATTGCTTGATTTGTCACTTCTTTTGTCAAAGTTTCCGCTACACATCAGTAATTTTGCATCTATATTCTGTGGTGTCCGCGAGCTGGCAAGCATTTCGTACGAGTACGGTCTTATTATTTGTGCATGTTCTGCAACACACGTACTGAGTCTTCATTTATGTTATGCTGACTGATAAATTGCATCATGCTGGTCGGATTGTCTCCTTCATTATTAAAGGTCAAAGTAAATAGCATGACCAGCATGTCTGAAGATAAGTAGACTATTGACTGAGCTTTGTTTTCTATTCACTGATTTTTGTATAGTTTAATCACCAGTGATGTCAATGCAGAAATTGCAAATGGCGACGAACAGGTAAAAGCTGATGCCATACGAATTGGCCATTACACTGATGGTCAGTTTCCAACGGATAGCAAAGAATTTGCTAAACGCATTTTTTACACTGTTTTTATGGGATCTGAAAATAGGTAAGAACGTCAGCAAAGTGCCATTGTTTTGTCCATTTCAGGTTTTCTCTTCTGATTTATATCTATTCTCTATTTACAGCTGAATTCCAAGTAAAAATTTATTCCTTTGTAGTTGCCTTGCTAATTGGCAATTGGCAAATGGTTCTTTTTATTTTTATTTTTTATGGTTGCCTGGCTTTGAGCAGCATATTTCTTGTCCAAAACTGAGAGCCTTTTGGGTAATTTTAAAAAAAGTAGAAAATTTGAACTTGCAAAGATGAGAATTTGGTCATCATGAAATCTTGGCTGGACTCACTCTTGTGCTACTGCCTGCTTAACCAAAGCTGATACCCTCCTCATGAGTTCTAGTCAACCCTGCTTAAATTCCGTTCTTAAATGACATTTATTCTCTTAATATCAAGGGAATCATTAGCAGTCTAAGAAGTGAATATTCGCATTCAGTATAATGACACCTTTAATCTGAACGTAAGGTTTAAATTTTGCATGTTTTACTTATAATGGTGGATGAAATGAAATTAGAGAGGAAATGATCATCTCCAACAGTAAGCAGATAATCTAATACAGTATAAGATTTCAGGCCTTCTATTGATTCATTGATGTCACCTTCAATGGAGAACTCCTAAGGGCTTCTTCTCTCTTTCGGAGAACACTAACACAGTGTTCTTTTCAGAACTCTTTCTTTAAATGAAGATTTGTTTGAATTGATTATTGAGCCAAACTAGTAATGTTGATAGCGTATGCTTGTGACAGTTCAGAAGCCACAACAACTCGGGCAAAGGTGTTGGCTGATGAGATAGGATCATGGCATCTTAATGTTAGCATTGACGGAGTGGTCTCTTCGCTACTCTCTCTGTTTCAAACACTCACTGGAAAGCGTCCACGCTACAAGGTAGAATAGTTCAAGTAAATTTTGTCATTATCTGATTATTTGCTTTTATGTTTTCAGTTTATGTGGGATACTGAAACCTTTACCCTCATGTTGTTTGGCCATCTAATAGTTGGTTGGACTCGGAGGAACCATTTATGTAATAAAGACTAATTTATTGCTTCAAAGTGTAAAATTGACCTGATTCTTTTTGTTTGCAGGTAGATGGGGGTTCGAACATTGAAAATTTAGGGTTGCAAAACCTTCAAGCTCGAGTTCGGATGGTCTTGGCATTCATGTTAGCATCTTTGCTGCCATGGGTCCATAACAAACCTGGTTTTTATCTGGTTTTGGGTAGCTCCAATGTGGATGAAGGATTATGTGGTTACTTAACAAAGGTAGGAGAAACTTTTGCTTTTTCAACATTGTCCTATTAACTGCAGTTATCCTAAAATAGAATCCAGCCAGCCAATGATTTTTGAGGCATCTAGTGCTGTTTGAATTGGTTTTGAGGCTGGTTTAAACTCTCCTTGTATTTGATTTTCTATGCTTTTAGAGCTTGTCAATGAACAGAGAACAACTTGTTTTCGTGGTTTGCTTTGAACTGTATATTAGTGCATATCTCTATCTCCTGACAATCTTGATTGATAACTCTCTATCTCTACTTTATTGAAAACGAAAGAAGTAATAACTCTCTCTCTGCAGTATGACTGTAGTTCAGCAGATATAAACCCAATTGGAAGTATCAGTAAGATGGATCTTCGAACATTTCTTAAATGGGCTGCCATTCATCTTGGTTACTCATCCCTGGCAGAGATTGAAGCTGCACCGCCCACCGCAGAGCTGGAGCCTATACGCTCGAATTACAGTCAGGTATCTGATTCAGAGCACTGCCAATTTTCAGTTAGTTTAAGATGCTTTTTCTAGTGCTGCCGATGATCATTGTTTCCTGTTTCTAGTATTTTGTCATCCTTCATTCTGGAGACTTCTCATGTACCTCTGGTTGGATGCGGAAGAAGGGGGTGAGGGTGTTCTTTGATCTGAGTGGCATCTGGCTGTCGCTTACCAGATTTCTTGGAGTCACCTCTTCATAAATTGACTAAATAGATTCTTGATAGCTTTTGCATTGAAAGTTTAGTCACTTCTCTCTAAGCTAAATATATGAAGAAGTGATTATGCACAACTAAAAGTTATTACTTTTCAATATCTGTTAAACAGCTGGATGAAGTAGATATGGGTATGACCTATGATGAACTTTCAGTGTATGGAAGGTTGCGTAAGATTTTCCGCTGTGGACCCGTATCAATGTTCAAGGTTTGTCCTCTTGGTTCTGTTAGCCATTACAGCTTCAGACTTGCTGTGAGATCAATTTTCTAAGGGTATAAATTCGATAGTCCTTGATGAATTACTGAATGATCTTATTGCAGAATCTGTGTTACAAATGGGGTACAAAGTTGACGCCTGCAGAGGTGGCTGACAAAGTGAAATACTTCTTTAAATACTATTCCATCAATAGACACAAGATGACTGTACTAACCCCTTCATATCATGCCGAGGTACTTCACTTCTGTGTTTAATGGATTCTTTACTTGCGTTACTTCTCGGGTTTCTTCTAAAGTACATAAAAAATAGGTAAAAAGCCTGCAAATGCCCATATGGGAAAACTTATACATACTCGTATCAGATACCTACTTGTTCCCGTATCCATGTAAATTAAAGCTTGATAGTCAGAGCCAATAGAAAGGATCAAAACATTGTAATGTTTTTGTTCTGTGATTTTCATTAGAGAAGCAACATCATCATCTACGTATTGAGCCGGTCGGCTATATGAATCCTCACAGGTTATATCGCTCCATTTAAGTTCATCTTAGACGGATATTATACAAAAGTAAAGTAAAATTTAAAGTACTAGAAGCTCGAAATATTTTTCTAATGTCATATAAATCATCTCTGACATAATTGTTTCATTAGAGATGCATATAATGTTTTTCGTCTTGCAGAGTTATTCTCCCGAGGACAATAGGTTTGATCTTCGCCAGTTCTTGTACAATGTCAGATGGCCTTATCAATTTCGCAAGATTGACGAACTTGTGAATGAGCTTGATGGCGATAGAGTTGCTATTACAAAATCAACTGATGGGGAAAAGGTAAATGTTACAGACGATGGTGGGATGGGTGTTGTGGCAGCAGGCTCGGGTGATCCGAGGGCTGGCTTCTAATTCTTGCAGAGGTTTGGTCATTGGTATTTGTTCTATGCACAAAGCTTTTTTCATGTAACATTTGGTCTTTGTGCATATTTCGTGGATTATGATAACTTGTGATAGTAAACCTTCTAGCAGCTTTTCATTTTGAAGTTTTATATTTCCCATGAGTGTTCTGATAGTCATTAACGGCTTTAGTAATTCATACCATTCAGGCTTTCAAAGTTTTTCTGCTCTCCCTAAGCAAGTTTTAGGAGCTGTGAAAACTGTGTAACTTCCAAGATCTCGCAAGAACTCAACTAGGACTGCAAGAAATCAGCAATATATAAGGAAATCTAATCCAGCATGGAAACACAAATAGAATTTAGGGGGTCGTTTGGTACGAACACAAGTAATGTAGGGATTAGTAATGCAGGAATTAATAATGCAGGTATTAGTAATGCAGGATTGTAGTTCTGAGATTATTTTTTATCAAGTGTTTGGTTTATTGTATTAAAAATTAGCTATGCAATGTATAATCTAAGCTTGTGTTTGGTTTAAAACTGTACAAAATCTTCTTTATAATTATACGCTTGAATATTCTTCTTTCTGTATATAAAGAAATTTAGGAAAAGGATTTGAGGGGCGGTTTAGTAATTTTAGGGTCTTATCCAGGTATAGTTAATGCAAGGATTAGGAATCCCTTGGTTTTCTTGGTATTAGCTAAGACCTCCTATGAGGTATAAGTAATCCATGTATTAGGTATGCATAAATTGAATTGAACAACCAAACATTGTATTAGACGGATTAAATTTTTATATAGAAATTATTTTATTTAGTACAACCTACCAAACGACCCTAAAAGGTAAATGGCACCAACAACAATAAAATTTGAGCTGCTTTTAGTGAGCTTAGACTATCAATCGAGCATAATGCATTGATTCTTAGGAGCCAAAAATATAGTCGTGAGGGCAGCAATAAGTGTGCTCCAATCACCCTAAGAAAACAATGAAAAGGAATAAATAAGTGCAAGAGAACAAATTGTAAAAAGAAAGTATAGCCTAAATCAAGAGAGACCAACCTTCTTCACTGATTGGTTGGAATCGGAGTTCGGGCAGAACACCTGCCCTCGGGGATATCGGGCCATATCTTTCGGGTCCGGTTCGAGGATTGAGACTTCAGAGAGCATTATCAAACAGCTGCACACGACTAAAAAAGGACCGCAAAGTTCGTGCTCAATCGGATATTACGGCGTGAATCTCGGTCCGTATCGACAGAAAATGATTATTATCTTATTTATTTATTTATTTATTATCTTTCTTAATGATTATTATCTTATTTATTTATTTATTTATTATCTTTCTTCTTCTTCACTCTCCTTTGCGGGATCGGCTCAGCTTCAGTAGTGTTAGCTCCATTATATGTCAATAGACCTTGCTATGAATGCCACGTGGACGAAGAACTTTTAACAGCCTAGATTTATTTAGTAAAGCTTTTTATTTATTTTATTAACTGAGTAATATCTATTTAACCAAAAAAAAAGTAGGATAATTCTATTTCTATATCTATACTCTTCTCCACCGCCACCCAGGTGACCCAACACTTAGCTTTCTTTTTATTTTCAACGATGGAATATACACGTACTGCTCTTCAAAATCCCAAAATAAAAAAAAATAAAAATAAAAATAAAAGATAAAAAAAGAAGAAGAGCTTCACTCTTACTTTGTGTCGATCAAGAATAATAAAAAAAGGTAGTCCGGTGCACTAAGCTTTCGCTATGCGCGGGATCCAGGAAAATGGCCGGACCATAAGGTCTATTGTACGCAGCCTTACACTGTTTCTAGAAGAGATTATTTTCATGGCTCAAACCCGTGACCTCCTGGTCACATGATAGTAACTTTACTAGTTACGCCAAGGCTCCCCTTCTCGATCAAGAGCAATCAAAATCATAATTTTTTTCTTTTTTCACATTACTAATATTTTCTAGCTAGTGTTTTCACCTAAATTCAAGAAATTTTAATTTACTGGAGCTTAAAGAACACATCCATTTGTTTTCCCTTAGATCTGATGAGAATGAGCTGAGTTTTTCTCTATTTAAAATATATTGATTGGTATGTATTTTGGAGATTCGATGGAGAAGTATAATGTTTATTTGTAATGGAAATATAGAAGAGACTAGAGAGACAGAAAAATACAAAATGCAAGAGGGGGAAATACACATTTTCAAGCTTCTCACTAATTTTCTTCTTAAATCATCTTTATAACATTCTTCTTCACCAAAATTATAAAAATTTACACAACTCAAAAGTTACACACAATCAAAAATAATATCTTAAAATTGATAACAATATTAGTCTCTCTGCCACCGCCAACCACCCTTGCTTCGTCCTCACTCTACCCTCACTAAAATTTTCATCAATATCTGCTCCATCTAGCAAGAACTTATATGGCTAGAACTCAGAAGCGAAAATGTTAGACTATTTTTAATTAAGTCCAAAAGTAAGTGCAACAGATCTAAAAAATATCTATTGAACCAATTAAGTGTTAAAATTCAACATAACGCACTTCAAATGAAGCGTTATTTTCTTCAATTTCCTTGTGTTCAAGGAGTTTGGTGTTTGATTTGGAACAATAGATTTATTGGAAAGCAAGTTGAGACTCATTGAAAGGCGATAAGCTTTGTTACGGGAGGAATCATCGCTGGTTTTCTTCATTTGACAAAATTGTGACTCAAGTGTTTAATAGGTACACTGGTGAGTGTTGAAGTGTCTAAAAGGTGCAAGGGTGACTTGAGGTGAATTTTGGTGCCAACTTTAAGGGTTGTCTATGTATTTGGCCAAATAATAATAATAATAAAATGGTGTTTGGAAGGAATTAAATTCGGAGATAAGTTCAAAGCACCTAATATTTAAAATGGATAACCATACACTAAACAAAATGGCAGGAGTTCTATTTTAACAGATTTAAGCAACATACAAGTAGTTCTCCAAGAAGGGAAACATCGTTCCACGAAAATCTTCACCTAAAAAAAACTAAGCGAAGAAGGGACACCTCTTCCCTCGTGCTTTAACAATTGACAAAACTTGCACTAACCCTCACCTCAAACCTATCCTATATCCTCATTTCTTGCATCTTATCAGCAGTGTCAATGTTGATTTTTCAGAATAGCTTAAAGCTCATCATGGCCATCTTCTTCTTCTTCCGATGAACCACCACCTGGGGCTCCACCTGATCTTTGATAAACAGCTGTGATAATCGGGTTGCAGACTGCCTCTACCTCTTTAAGCTTCTCTTCGTAATCCTCTTTCTCGGCGCTTTGGTTGTCGTCTAGCCATTCAAGGGCTTCTTTTGTTGCTGTCTCAATCTTCTCCTTCTCATCAGACTCCAGCTTGTCAGCTAGCTTGTCCTTGTCGTTGATCTGGTTCTTCATGTTGTACACGTAGGTTTCGAGACTGTTACGGGCATCAATCCTCTCCTTCACCTTCTTGTCTTCCTCAGCAAACTCTTCTGCTTCACGAACCATACGCTCAATCTCTTCTTGGCTTAAGCGGCCCTTGTCGTTTGTAATGGTAATCTTCTCGGATTTACCAGTTCCCTTGTCTTCTGCTTTGACGTTCAAAATACCATTGGCATCAACTTCAAATGTCACCTCAATTTGTGGGGTTCCCCTGTTCAAACAATGTTAAAAATCCGATTCAGATCCCAATAGGTTTCCAAAATGTAATGCACAATAACTAGAAGAAGAAGTGTAGCAGACCTTGGAGCCGGGGCAATTCCTGTCAGATCAAACTTTCCAAGCAGCCTACAGTCCTTAGTAAGACTCCTTTCACCTTCAAAAACCTGTCAACAACAGTGAGAATTGAAGCATACTAGATGACAAATAAAGAATATTTCTAAAACTGCAAGCTAATTACGATGCACAAACTTGAAGCAAAGCAATACCTGAATGGAGACAGTGGTCTGCTGGTCTTGGTAAGTGGTGAAGACTTGGGACTTCTTGGTTGGGATGACGGTGTTCCTAGGAATCAATTTGGTCATGACACCACCAACAGTTTCAATACCAAGGGTGAGAGGAGCAACATCCAGGAGAAGAATATCTGCACATAAGAAACATGCGACAGTCAATCACTAAAAGCTGCTAACACACCATGAACAACACCGAAAAGCAAATTATGACAAGAAAACTAATTAGATCAAGTACCTTTAGTTTCATCTCCACCCTCTCCGCTAAGGATACCACCTTGAACAGCAGCACCATAAGCAACTGCCTCATCAGGATTTACACCCTTGTTGGGCTCCTTCCCATCAAAATAGTCCTTCAGGAGCTGTTGCACTTTAGGAATTCTGGTGCTTCCACCAACAAGAACTATCTCATCAATCTGGTTCTTCTCTAGCCCAGCATCTTCCATAGCCTTCTTCACGGGTCCCATTGTCTTTCTGAAGAGATCATTGTTCAACTCCTCAAAGCGAGCACGGGTCAATGGTTCAGAGAAATCAGTACCATCAAATAGTGATTCAATCTCAACCCGGACTTGGTGCTGGCTACTCAGGGCTCTCTTGGCACGCTCAGCTTCTCTCCTCAGCTTTCCAAGAGCTCTGTTGTCCTTGCTGATGTCCTTACCATGCTTCTTCTTAATCAACTTGATGAAGTACTCCATAATCCTTTGATCAAAGTCCTCACCTGCAACAAAAATATGGAGCCTTCAGAATAAAATCTAAGAAGGATTATCTGATAAGATGAAAGTTATCAAGCTTCCTCATCGACTTGAAGTATGCAAATCTATTCCATTTTCCAATACGCAGTGTCAAAACCCACATTAGACCTCAGCTATCATTACAGATTCCAAAAAATTGACACGCTAATGTGCAATCAGTAATAAAATCAATTTCATTCATTAATGTCAAGTTGTGAGCCCATCAAACAATACAATCAGGACATCCTAACAGCACTATGGTTAACAGTGGTGTTCTTGGTAATAAAATTGTAGACCATGGTATATCTCAAATATCAATTGTTAAATATATAAAGATCCTTACCTCCAAGATGGGTGTCACCGTTAGTAGAAAGAACCTCAAACACGCCATTATCAATGGTCAGAATACTGACATCAAATGTCCCGCCACCAAGGTCAAAGACAAGAATGTTCTTCTCACCACCTTTCTTGTCCAGTCCATAGGCGATGGCTGCAGCTGTTGGCTCGTTAATAATTCTAGCAACGTTTAATCCAGCGATAACGCCAGCATCTTTTGTAGCCTGTCTTTGTGCATCATTGAAATATGCTGCAGAGAGAAAAGAGGGTAACACTCAGTCATGAAGGGGAAAAAATGAAAACCAAAAATTGAACAGTGGGAACTTGATTACAACATACCAGGAACAGTAACCACAGCATCCTTAATTTTCTTCCCAAGGAATGCTTCAGCTGTCTCCTTCATCTTTGTCAAAATCATGGCACTGATTTCCTCGGGACTAAATACCTTAGTTTCTCCATCCTTGATTTTGACTTGTATGTAGGGCTTACTATCCTTGTTTACAATCTTGTATGGGACCAGTTTCATATCCCTCTGTACTTCCTTGTCCTCAAACCTGAAATTATGGTAAAGCATCTCTAAGCATAATAAATAGACAATCATGCGTAAACATATGAAATTAATTGAAAATTGACCATTACTTTCTTCCAATAAGCCTCTTAACATCAAAGATAGTCCTTTCAGGGTTGACAGCTGCTTGGTTCTTTGCAGCCTCACCAATCAACCTCTCACTATCAGTGAATCCAACCCATGATGGTGTAATACGGTTTCCTTGGTCATTAGCTATAATCTCAACGTGACCATTCTTGTAAACACCGACACAAGAATAGGTTGTCCCAAGGTCAATTCCAATAACTGTTCCAAGTTTGGTAGCCTCCTCTTTTGCAATGGAAAGTGCAGAAAGACATCCTGTTTCGGGGTAAAGTAAGATCACAAATGACACTCGTTAGTCTCGGTAAGTTATATTAGAAACACATTACATAACATAGCAGAAGGAACACATGTATGCATGTGTGTGTGTGTACTATCTATCGATCAACCAATCAACTATGCCTCGTTCATAAATCAATCACAAATTAGTTTGATTTAGCTATATGTATCGTTCATACCTATTCCACTCAACTTGGGTCCATACATGCTATTCAGTAGAAATAAATTGGGCCATACAACTTTGATAAGCTAACAACATAAACCAGCAGCTTTTTAGCATATTTAAAGTTTCATCCAGCTTAATAAAAAGTGTCAAGTATCCATAGGGATCTGACAACGACCCTTACAAATGTGCATCCATATCCACAGGCCATATATTCATCCCAAGACAGTAGCATTCCATCAAGTATAAATTTGAAATACCTATAGTAAAAAAGTTGTTTTGCTATGTAAAGTTCAGGGATATGTGCAATTTGAACGTGACAGTGATCTTGTTTCTCTGTTTTATGGAGTTGAAAAATCTAATCTAGAGTAGTAACTCAAATTGGATACATGGACTATACACAAATATAATACATACACGCGTACACTAAGTAGAAACATCGTATATCATCATCTAATTACATGATGTTACTCTACAATATTTATTACTCAAAAAGAAGAGTAGCATCAAAAAAAGTTATCTAAATATTTATTCCTTATGATGGTAGCACCTGAGCCAACTTACGAATACCTCAGCTATTTTTTTTCAGTAAAATTAATTTGGCTTACGAATACCTTAGCTATTCTACTTGGTACCTACTAGACACCTCAACTATTCTACCTAGTACCTGCTAGTTCAGCACAGGTACCAGTAACTTGCTCGTGGGAAGAAATCACTTAGACTTGGTGTCCATATTTATAAAGAGTATAGCACACCTAAAACACTAATTTCATTCCAAGTGCAATATTGTTTCCACTTAATAAAAACCGCATACATATGAAAATTCTCAATTGAACTTCAAATCTATCAATCTACCGCGTCTCAATCCATCATAACACATGAATCCTTGAAGATTCTATTCCAGTACTTAATCATTTTCTATTAAACTTAAATCAACGGGAAAAAAAAAAAGCCATAAAAGTCCTCAAACAGATCCGAAATTGCATAAAACTATCATCAGATCCAGAATTACACATCAAACATGCAAATCTACAAACACATACATTATAAATAAAAGCTAACAGATCTAGTCCACTACATTTCACCATTACATTAACATAACAAAACACGCTTAAATTTTTTAAAAAATAAACAAAAAATTAAAAACAGATCTACGAGCAAATCGAAACCGCGAATTTACCGAATAGGACGATCGCTAGCACGACGAGAGAACTGCCTCGCCTCAAATAGCCAGCCATGGCTTTTAACCGTATCAACGTACAATACACTCTGCTCTATGTACAGCACAATGCGTTCGTTCAATATGTATGTATATTATGATCTGTTGTAAGTCCTCAGTTGTGAATCGCTAGAAGAAATGACGTGAAAATTTGGTGATGGAGGCTTTTATACTGTGAAGAACTAAAGAGGAGTGGAGCTTTGGGCTTTCGATCGATACCCGAAAGTCTCGGTTCAACAAGTGAAATGGAACATGTCATTGTTGATGACGTGGACCAATAGGAAGTGGAGGATGAACTTGTTGCGCCAATGACGATTGATCTTGTGTTGGGATGATCCTGGCCGTCATTTCGTTTTTTGGACACGTGGCTCCATTAGGTTATTTTGATGGATTGGATTTATTTCATAGATTTCTTATAGGCCTTTATATACTTAGTCTTATAGGCGCGTTCTACGTGTACTCATATCAATAAATCTATATTTTTAAAATCACATAAATAAATATATCTTTTGCCTATCTCGATAATGTTAGACGCATACTGCGAGTTGTTTCATGCCATAAATAAACTCGGACACTCAAGAAATCTGTTGGACAGGCAGACCAATTTCACCATAGCAGCCTGTCTTGAACTCATGACAATTGAATCCGATTTTTACCATTATTTTTATGTTCCAATATCTTCTTGTCATTTCTCCCGAGTGGTATTTCACTCCTAACCACAACTATCCGCTGATTCTTCAAAGGAAAACGAAAACCAAGATTTGCTTTATCCGGTATTACGGGAACTAGAGGAAATGCATCTCAGGTACATCAATTAGTAGATATGAGAGAATTTCGCCCATTGCGGAAAATTCCCCACTGTTGCCTCCCGTAACGCTTCATTTCTATTTCTATGGTCCATGTCCACGGGCATCGAAAAGGAAGAGTAAACCTCACCAATTTTTAACACCTGAACCATAATATGAACTGAGGAATGTCTTTATCAGAATATTTTTGCTTATATTAAAGTATATTTTAGCTATACAATAAATTTTACAAATTAAAGATAAAGAATCAAGAAAGTAGGGATCACGAGTTTCTGTTTCATTGAGACTTAAAAAAATATTTCTTTTTCTTAATTCATCAAGATAATGCTCATTTGGTGAATATAATCAACTTTGACGTTTCTTATTGCACTTATGTGGGGTTTCTTAGAAATTTAAGGCGCAATTGTGAGCATATTAAATTGATAATTATGAGTAGCTTTTAAACACAATCATCAAAATTCGAAGAAACAAAAGAAAATAATAATAATAATAATATATTCAGTATTATTTCACATTGTGCGGTCTGCAAAAGATAGTGTTTACGCAAATCTTACTCCTACCTTATGAGGATAGAGAGGTTGTTTCCAATAAATCTTCGGCTCAGGAAAGCATAGGCACCATATTAATGAAAAATAGACAAGAAGGGACAGTATCAAAAAATTACATAAAAGCAAAATAAAAACAACAAGATAGTAAGGTAATCAACAATGAAAGAAAACAACGGTTAGTAATAAAAACTTACTATCAGCAGGAAATGAGACTGCGTGCCAATACTACTGTTATGAACACTCTTGATAAAATACATTTTACAAATGAAGAACTTCGGCCATTTGAATGGAATAAACTTGGGCAGAACCCAAATTGAATGGACAACAAACAAATGAAATTCTTAGTTTACCGCTAATTGTTAGTACATTTTAAATGGAAAAATATACACAAAATATAACTCCAGTGCTTCTAGACGTAGATCATTTTTCCATATCAAACAGGGGCGGATTTACATACAAAAATACCTATTAACCTCGATTCGGAATATGTATAGTTATATAGAGAATTTAAGAAAAAGGATATAATAAATCACCAAGCACCCAGGTAACAGAGAGCTAGGTGGGTGCTTTGGTTTATGATGGGTGCTGGAGCGCTATAAAAGCCAAAGGGTGAGGTATTGAATCTCACTCCTTGCAAGGTTTTTTCCTTCAATTTTTTCTTATATTATCAAGCATTTTCTTTTGCCCCTATCATGAGGTCCTCTTTTTGTTCTTTTCGGTTTTCACTAGCGATTTTTTGAGCCAATATTACTTTTATTCTTTTGCTTCTAACTTTATTTTATGAGGTCCTCTTTTTATTCTTTTCAATGTTCACTAGCGACTTTTTTGAGTCAATACTACTTTTATTCTTTTGTTTCTGACTTTATTTTATCTTCTTTTTTTTTTTGCTTTTCTTTTCTTACTTTATCTAATTAATTATAGCAAAGAAAGAAAAATAAAATTTGCTTTAGAAAAACAAAGAATCCTTCCAGGACCGCAAAATTCATATATCTTTTTCTTGCTAATTGTGTTATCCATCACAGTTTCACGGCGTCTATAATATTAATATCATGATTTTCTAATTATTTTTTTTATTGTATTTAAATAGTTGCATACTTATATGATGGGATTGATAATAACTTTATGTCAAGAAAAGTTAAGCACCCACGAAACTACAATCCTGGATCTGCCACTGATATCAAATGTAATAATTCACTCGTTACGTGTGTTCTAGTACTATTATTTAAAAACATCGTTAAAATTTAAAATTTATGATTCCAAACATAACGCCGGACCTATAGTTTATTTTAATTACTGGATTCGTACGAACCCGTACCTAATATTCTAATATTCTAAGTGTGCCCCTGAATATAGACTACCAACAAGAAATATGAATTTATAGTTTGTTGAACCTATAGTTTGTTGGTTATTATTTACTATTTTTATCATAAACAAATATCAATTTTTCGACTGAATCTTCAATTACTATTATATTAATGCAAAACTAATACTAGTACCAATTCTTATATCTTAAATTTAAAACTGAAAACTAATACAAATGTCTTTCTCAATGGAACAAATGATCCTCGCAAATTTTTGTTGCTTTCTTAAGGAATATAATTTATTCTAATAAAATAAAATGGGTTAAGCTTCTCTACTGCCAGGCGCGAGCTAGAGTATTTGGTACGGATTCGAATAAATTCAATAATTTTATTTAAATTTTATATTTGTATTAAAAATATATTTTTAATTAATGACCAATCCAATAACAAAAATACGCTATGAATTCCACAAAATTTTTTAAAATTATTAAGCTTCAAATCCTGACTCTGACAATTTTACGGGAGGGATAGTAACCCACAAAAGCTAGTTAGCGTTTATTTAAGGACAATTCATAGACTAGACTAATATTTGTCAGTCATAAACCAAGTGATAGAGCATTTACAGTTGAAATTAACAATAGACTATGACCAAAAGAAAAAGAAATTAACAATAGAGATAGATGTAATTTCTATAATCAAAGTCTTTTTTCGCGGCTATAATGGTTGTAATTCATTACTCAAATGGTCACTCATGATTCAATATTTGAAATTACTAAGTAAAATCTTCTTCTTTTTTTTGTAATAGAAAAATTAATTAATTATGCTTATAGTACTTAAAACGTCACTCAATCAGATGTCTCAAAATTTTGATGCCCAACCAGATGTCGATTATTTTATTATTTCAATAATATATATATGCTTGAAAATTATTTTATAGATAAGACTTATTTGTTCATAGGTAAGTGCATAATATAAATTAAAAAGAGAAAGAATTATCATAATACCAAAAAATTTACAAAAGAAGAAGATAAAAGGCTAATAATTAGAGCGCAAAATGGATATTTGGTTATCAAAAGTTTGAGAAATTTAATTGAGTGACCATCTGAATGCTGTTGAAATGTTTAAGTGATTGTTTTGTTATAAAACAAAAAAAATATAACTTTACTAAGTAATTTCGAATAATTGATTCATTTGAATAATGAACTCTAATAGTTGATGTATTTTTAGTATTACTACTATTAATTACTACTAAATAGAGACTGTATTAGAGAAATCTATCGATGAGAGCCGGAACCAAAGTGTGGTATTTTGTGACTCAAATCATAAAAAAGGTGAAAAAACTAACTGATGACCGATTTATATATAACACATGGGTTGAATGCGCTATACCTTAACGGCACGTTTGTCCGTTAAGGTATAGCGCATGCAATCCATGTGCTACATTAGAAAAATGTCGGTCAAACTATAAATATAGCGCATCTAGTACTTGAAGGTGAAAAGACAGGTAGGTATGGCGCATCCCATATATGCGCTATACTTATATAAATATTCGCCCAGTCTTCTTCCTCGCGATAGAACCAAAAAAAGGTCCCCTCCCCCCCCCCTCCGATTTTTAAAGCTTAAAAGCTATATTGGGGCCTACTCGTCCCTCAAAAATCGTGTCCTCTCTGTATCTTAGCGAGCTAACACCGGATCCAAGACATTATCGTGTAGTGGATCTTGTCTATTGTTCGTTTCGGCTCCCAATTCATCATTTTTTCACAATTCAAAAACTGAAAAATCGAGGTATTTTGACTTACTTTTTGTTAACACTCATGTATATAAAGTGCTATTGGTTATTTTTACTGTGTTGCATGCTTTTTGTGATCGTGTTGTGATACAATTATTTTTTTTATTTTTTATACGGATTAGTTTATTTTTGTGCTAAAAAATTATTAAAAATATATATTTGTTATTTTATTGAATAACTAGTGTTATATGTGATTTTAGTGTTGTACGTAAATTAATATGTGACTTTATTGTTGTTTAGTACCTTTTAGTGTTATGTTGTGCCTTTAACTGTTATGTTGTGCTTTAACTGTTATGTAGTGCCCTTTAGCGTATTAAAACTGATAATAAATTTTAGCTTATGTTAGTTGACTTTGTTTATGGCCATTTAGAGTAGTGTGATTTTAATTCTCTTTAATATTTCGTAGTCTAAAATAAAAACTACGTGCTCTCCTTAACAAACTCGGCAAGGGTACTTAATGATGGATTTAATGTATTAATAGATAATTATCAAATATTAGATATGAATCATAAAATAATTAGTTGACATTACAAAAGAGACGCTGCCGAAAATTTTGGGCAAAATATGACAGTTAACAAACAAATAGTTACGAATGAAATAGACTCAATATTATTTAATATTAAGTTTGTAGTATCTTTTATATGAATAATTATTGAATATATCTTGATTACTTATGAAAGTTTAATATTATTGATTAATCTGGAAAAAATGATAGTTTAAATAAAACCTTGCAGAATTTTCGTAAAAAAATGTAGGAAACTAACATATGAAATATTAGTATAGAAAATTTATCAACTTAAGTATTTGTTATATGAATAATTACTAAAATATCTTATTAGTTATGAAAATTAAATATTTAATTCTCCGTTAACCCTAAAAATATTTGGAGAAAAAGATGATAGGTCAAACAAAACCCTCCCGGATTTTAGTCAAACAATGTACGAAAATAACATATAAAAAATAATTTAGAAAAATTGTCAACCTAAGTATTTTTATATGAATATTTATTAAATATATCATGATTGGTTATGAAGATTAATTATTTAATTATAACCCAAAAATAAGATGATAGTTCAAACAAAAACCTGTTGAATTTTAGTCAAAAAAGTAAGAAACTAACATATAAAATAATAATATAGAAAATATATCAACCTAAGTAATAATGTAGAAAATTTATCGATTAAATATTAATATAAAAAATATTGTAATATATTTAAAGATGTTAAACGATTAAATAGAAAAATACTTTAATTAATATTGTTCAATTTACAAACATCGTCATGGAGCTTCCCCATGTGCATCCCCGACCTGCATCTCGAGAGCTACTATTGCTTCAAGGCATCCATAATTCTTCACACATCTGGGATGGGCAGTGTCTGTCCTAGACCTTCCACCCTAGACGTATAGACGATCTGTGGAAGTTCATTAGGGACCACCTACTGCATCCCCAAACAGTTAGAAGCCTTCAACGGACGGATTTTTACAGGATTATAGAGATCAACCGATTGCAATTCGACTAGTCCCTGATCACGGCTATGATAGAGCGGTAGCGACTGGAGACACACACGTTTCATCTGCCCATCGACAAGGCTACCATCACGCTAGAGGACGTGGAGGTTCTTTTCGGGTTGCCCGTTGATGGTATACCTGTAGCTTACCAACATGCTCTTAGGGACTATATGGGAGAGGACTACCTTCATATATTGCAGAGACTCACCAGTTTCCAGCCTGCGGAGCCGACTATGTTGAGTGGAGCCAGTCAATTGTAGCTGACGCCCGTTAGGCAGCATCTGGTGGCGCTGCACGCGGAGATTACTGATGACTCACCGCCAGAGGATATCGACAGGCAAACGAAGCTATTGCTGCTGATGATGTTTAGTGGTATGGTGTTCCCGAACACTTCGGGAAACCTAGCCAACTTGCGATTTCTACATCATCTAAAGCAGCTAGATGATTTACTTAGTTACAGCTGGGGTGAATTTTTTCTATCTTACCTTTATAGGCAAATATACCAAGCGTGCATGAGCACTGTGAGAGACATTGTCGGTTTTATACTGCTACAGAAGGTGCAAAACATAGTCAATTCTTTTCATGATTATAACAAAGATAGTAAAAAAATGCCTTAAATTTTACGTCCACAATCTATAGTAGGTTTGGGCCTCAGAGCCGTCTTGTAGTTCCAGCCACCTCTGTCATCAATAGCTCCGAATGCACTATCTCTACCATTTCTCCCACTAGCTAGGAGGTGGATAAATAGGCGAGGCCACGCCTGCGAGGCCGAGGCTTGACATCATCTCCCTTATTTTAAGGGATTTGTTGGATTTAGTTGAAGGCGCTCAGGTACATATATACTTAAGTTTACATGGCCTGGCTTGATATGTCTTGCGTTTACTCACAATTCTTGTATTTAATTAATAGTTCATATGGAAGCCATAAAACGACGCGCTCATAGTTGGATTGCCAGATTATTGCTACCGCGGTTGAGCTTTATGGAGCTCTTCCGTCCCACTTATGTGTCTCGATATAGTCGAGCATCATGCCACCGATCGAGTCCTTCGATAATTTGGTCGACCCTAGCTTGTACTTATTCTGTCCACTTGCCATTCCATACATTACCAGCGGGATGATCACCGCAAAGTCGACCAGACATACTTGGCCAGACTAGAGGCCTAGATAGAGGATTGAGACAAGAGGTATGGCTTGATTCTGCCATACCCTCCACCTGACCGTTTGGACGAGGAGCATGAGTACATGGGTTGGTATCACAGTGTTGCCCGACCTTTCTCATCGAGAATCCCGTTCATCGCGTTGGTGGTTGGTACGTTCCACACGTTGGGAGGCGTGAGGCACTGGTATGTTATTTGTTATTACTTACTTATAATGTTACATTACTTTAATATCCTTCCTTAGTTAATATTTTATATGCTATGCAGGCTATTGGTTTACACCAGTTCTACGAGTTAGGATTGGAGATGCTACAGCATACAGGCGAGGGAGTTGCAGTTATGCACAAGCTTGGCGCCTCAGGCCAGCCAATACTTTAAAGCATACAGGCTATGGAACTCATTGATATATATTCTGAGTTGTATATATGACATTAAATATATAATAGTAAAATTATTAATGTTTTACATATTTTGCGCATGCGTATTTATTTATCGGGTTGTTTATTAATTTAACACTAGAACACACAAAAGCAAGACAACTTAACATTAATTTAAATTCGTTATAGATAATACATGACACGTACAACATAAAAATAAAAAACTACACTTAACGCATCTATGTGTTTGTTTAGTCACTATCGCCCATTATTCTATTCTTCAACCACTTCAATTTTTCTTCCAACCGATTATTTTCTTCTTCTACCTCTTTCAGTTTCTCCTTCACTGCTACAAGTTGTTCTTGCAGTTTCAAGATCTGGAGTTCGTACTCACCGGTCAGATTCTAAATGTTTAGCAAAACATGATTTGTAGTATTTTTGGTTAATGGGTTCATCATACCATTCTTGGGGAATGAAAATTATTATTTATTTCTTGGAAATATTTTAAATTGTTGTATTGAATCTTCAATGCTAAATGTCAATTAGATTTCATCCTATTGGAAACATAATTTTATTTAAGAAATATTGCAAACTGAACCTTTACAGACATTTAGTGCAACAAATATACTGCAACAAAACACTAAGTTTGTCCTTGATAATTGGCCACATTGGATGAACTGCCACCGGGAGCTGAATTACCACTTCTTCTCAAACCAACTGAAGGACATTTACGGCAATTGTGTTCTGTTTGGAAATATATGCCACATTTACGCGCATAAACGGTATCACCAACAGCCATTTGGCTTTGTATCCGCGTTCTTTTTTGCACTAGTCGTTGACACACATAATTCTTGTTACACACCATTTTAATAGTTCCGGCAGCCAATAATGCTTAGCACCCACTGGTTAGAGGTGGCCACTATAGGTGTTTACGTATGCAACAACATTATATTCTTTACCAACGTACCTCGTCGCCACAAAACCTGTATGTTGAAAGCACTTCATGGCATGTGAGAATGGCAAGTGATAGAACGAAAATTCCCCACACGAACATAATCTTCTAGATTCATTGATGATGTGGGTATTATTACCGCGGTTTTGATGCGGACCAGTGCGAACCTCAAAAATAATTCGCTTGCTGCAATACTGCAATAATATATGCCACCGTGCTCGCTTCCTATATTTCTCAAATCGATTTATTAGTTGTAACACACCTTTCCATCAATGACGATGCACTTCTGGATCTTTTAACAAACCTCTCTGTCATATGCTTGAATGACATCCGCACCATGACAGTGACAAGCAATCCACGTGCAGACTTCAACAAACCATTGAAAGACTCTGACATGTTTGTATTTAAAATTTCCCA
Organism: Nicotiana obtusifolia; assembly: GCA_002018475.1. Lineage (NCBI taxonomy): Eukaryota > Viridiplantae > Streptophyta > Magnoliopsida > Solanales > Solanaceae > Nicotiana > Nicotiana obtusifolia. The sequence continues at coordinate 75,672 of MCJB01001969.1, forward strand.
TCTTCTACCACCATCCTTATGCAAAGTCTATTTGTCAAGCTTATGTCGCATCAACCAACAATAGGCTTCTAGGTCTTCCTGCCTAATCAAGTCCGTTCGCCTCATGAATTTACACTCTTGGTGAGCTGTTGCAGCCATCCACATTAAATCATGTAAGTTCTTGTTCGGATGAGCCCTATGGAAGTTGGCCTTCAAGTGCCTAACATAGTAACGGTGGTAGGCATACGGTTCCTGCCATGCATGCAAATTCTATACAAAACTTAAAATACCACCATGCCAATTAGATATTAGACAAATACCTGAACGCTGTCTGACAACGTGCTCCTTCAAGTAGTTCAAAAATAATGTTCAAGTCTCTTGGGTTTCATTAGCACAAATAGCAAATGCGATGGAAAACATGCTTCCATTAGCATCTACTGCATACGACGAACAACAACTTAATATCATACTTTCCATAGACATGAGTGTCGTCTATGGATATTACCGGCCGACAACGCATAAAACCATCAATGGTTGGTTTAAATTCCCAGAACACATATCTGAATATGAACTCTTGTATTTTCGGACTCCGCTCAAGCTTCCATTCAACACAGTCCGGGGTTAAAGTGTTGCAATGCATCCATGTACCTAGGTAGAGCGGCAAAAGACTTATCCCATTTACCATATACAATCTCAAACGCACTTTTACGCCCTTTGGTAATGGTACATCTATATACCTGGTGGACAAATGTTATACACTCTTTAATCCTGTACCTTATGGACGATTCAATGTGTGAAATCAAGACAAGAGAAATCAAGTCAACATTCAAGTTAAAATGATTCCCACTGAATGTGTCCATATCACAAATGTGGGTGCCAATGTATTTTCCCACAATCCACATATTTGTTTTCAACTTTCTCGCACGCAGCATCCATGTACAACCTTGAAACTATCTACAACAAATAATCTTGTATACTTCCGGAGATGACTCATGAACCTCGATCTCACGACACTCTTTTATGTTGTACATTCGCACAGCCCTGCTTAGGCGCGCTTTATTAGCAAAAAGCATATTCTTTGACAGCACCGTTGATCTAGATTCATCCCACATTGCTGTTCGAATATCGTCAAGATCCCTTGTGAGGGGATCAACATCCGGTATATTGAGCAACTGATCAAGGTACGGAATCCCCCTTAATGAAAGGGCACATGTGACTCGTACACTCTGGGTTTAATGGGAGGTGGAGTCTGCATATATGGAGCATGCTCATTAGTGGCATCATGCTCCTTCGGCAAATCAGGTTGATCATTCTCATTCTCATTCTCATCATCATCACCCTCATTAGGGAAGGTGTGTCATCTCCGAACTCATCAGCATTGTTGTAAATCACTATCATCTTTCTGACTCTGTGCATCTGCCAGATCCTGATTAAATATATCATCTTCGGGCAATTGAGTAAGGATAGGACCTTCAAGTTGCTCATTTTCACTGCGCAATCAAAAAAATAATGAGTTTCTCAAATTCACCCAAACGTTTTATATAAACTTGATCACTTAACTTACAAATCATAATTTATTGATATCCCCCGATGCACATTATCCTGTTGCTAATGACTCTCGGATGGACCACCATGATCCAAAATACCAAAGCTGGGCATATTCCAACTGTCTATTGGTTAATAACTTGTAAAATTCATATCTAGCCAGTACCCCATTTAGAATATATGAGTGTTAATACAAATATAATACATAAAGAAAAAACATAGTAATACAAAGGAAAATTAAAATTCACCACTTGGCGTGTGGATTACGTAAACTTGGGGAGAAATTATATCCTCGTTCCTCATTTGCTCGTGGAGATAAGCTTAGATTTGGCCAAAATCTTTCAAACGGAGCCTGTTCGGATAAAATTGCTCCAAAAAAACTACTCGATGATTGAGGGTTATACCTATTTTGCAGAACCTCAAAGTTGCGAACGTCTTCAGTCTTGACGTACATTTCCAACATTTTTATCACAAGAAGTTCCAGGTGTTCATCCGGAGTCCGCAAAAAATCTGTCAGAGTTTCATTGTCTTTGATGTTAAACTCAATATAATAAGCAATCCTTGTGGAGTAAACAAAATACAGATATCTTCCGGTTACTTTAATATTAACCGAACATTTCCTCACACTCATTTTCTTACATAACAACGAAACCAAACTATCGTACTCCTTTGTAAGTTGCAACTTAACAATACACTGTGGAAAACAACTATAGCGTATTGAGTTATTCTTCACGACAACCTCATCCCCCCCACCAATATACTGCAACCCTAATTTTTTGCTTTTCGGTCATTATGTCAAAATACAAAAAAAAGTTAAAACAAACAAATATTTCGGAATGAGTAAAAGAAAATAAAAAGGAAGTAGAAGACGTATAGGATTATAAATGGATTTTTAACGAAACAATAAAACTTCTTAAATAAGCAAAAAACCAATGCACAAGAAAAAGGAGTGTGAGGAAATGTTCGG
>MCJB01001969.1:78182-116488 GCA_002018475.1 Nicotiana obtusifolia
GGGGGGGGGGGGGAGGGGGAGGTTACAATAATTGAGGGTATAGCATATTTACGTGCTATATATGTAGCACTATAAATGCATGCGTTATACCATAAATTATTGGCGTGTCAGTAAAATTCAAGTATCTATACTTTAAGAGACAAATGTGGCGTTAAGATATAGCGCATTCAACCCATGCATTCTATATAAATTGATCATCAGTTAATTTTTTCATTTCTTTTTATGGTTTGAATCCAAAAAGATCACACTTTGATTTCGAACCCCGGAGATGAGAACCAACTTGGCCCCCACTAAACTCTTGGTCCAGAATAAACGTTTACTAGTTCCAACTAGTACACACTCATGATTAATTTTATTTGCTAAAAGAAGAAAAGAAACGTGGAAAAAATAATTGTGATTGCAACATCTTGAATGTTTAAATTAGACGTTTGTGGTTAGTGGTGGATCAAATTTCATAAAAGTGTTAATCACACGATATTGAAGTTAAAATTAATAGTTTCAGCTTACAACTTAATTTTTAACAAATATAAAGATTTTAATCTCACCAAAGTCACCCATAAACAAAATTATTGAAATTATAATCAGGATTATAATCCTACTTTTTATATGGAATAAATAATAAGTTCTGAGTTTAATAATTTATTATTAGTTTGACTAATACTAGTAATCAAACGGTGGATAAATATAAACCTAAATTTAATATCGCGATTAGAGTACAAATACTATTCCAAGTATCATACTTTCCATAGACATGAGTGCCGTCTATGGATATTACCGGCCGACAACGCACAAAACCATCAATGGCTGGTTTAAATGCCAGAACACATATCTGAATATGAATTCTTGTATTCTCGGACTCCGCTCAAGCTTCCATTCGACAACAGTCTCGGGGTTAAAGTGTTGCAATGCAGCTATGTACCTGGGTAGAGCGGCAAAAGACTTATCTCAATTACCATAAACAATCTCAAACGCACTTTTACGCCCGAGAAATGCCTTTCTTTTTATCCCAAGTATTTGTCTCAGACTACTGAAAAATAAGCTTTTGTTTATAAAATAAATAAACAAATACTCCTATGTAATAAAATAAAATTAAAAGAAAAGAAAAAAAGTTCATCTGAATAGTGATGAAAACTAGCTCAGAGTAGGTAGCTCCAGTACAACAGCGGTTACAATATTACTCTAAAAATAATACACTTTTAAAAAACCATTTTCAATCCCTAAAAAGCTTTCAACTTTCAACAATGGCGATCACTTCGCCATCGGCTCCGACTTTCTCGGCGTCTCTCTGCTGCACTCGCACTGACTCAGCCGCTGTTCCAGCTCGTTCACTCAAATCCTCGCCGATCCAAACTAGGTTCCAGAATCGCCGATTCACGTTATCCTGTCGGCTCGATTCATCTTCCTCCGTACCTTCAAATGGCTTCGACGGAGATCTTCAGTACGAGCTTCAGCATGGCGGCGTGTCGACTCACTATCGCCGGAGAGGTTCACCGGTGTTCGTCACGCTTCCGGTTGATGCCGTCAGCTTACCGGCAGGGATTATGAAGAGGAAGAAGGCGATGGCGCAGTCGTTTCGTGCTTTGGCGGCGGCAGGAGTTGAAGGAGTTGTGATGGAGGTGTGGTGGGGGCTGGTGGAGAGGGAATTGCCCAGGGTTTATAATTGGCAAGGGTATTTGGAGATTGTGGTGTTGGCTAGACGATGTGGTTTGAAAGTTCGAGCTGTAATGGCTTTTCATCAGTGCGGTACTGGGCCCGATGATCCCTTTTGGTTGGTACACTTTCAAAAGTTCAATCTATTACACACATAAATGACATTTGTTTTGCTTCCTCGTTCAGACACGTTTAGCTTTGTTCTGTTTTGAAAATGAAACATATTTCTCAAAACACAATATAATATCTTAAAGAATGGAATGTCTATCAACAATAAGTAGGCCTCAATCCCAAACAAGCTGAGGCTGGCTATATGAATCCTCAGTGACCATATGTAAGCTCAATTCATGTCTAAGAATAGAATGTCTATCTCTAAAAAAAAGATGGAATGTCTATCTACTACAAGTGTTTCATATTATTGACTGCTGCATTAATTTAGGTCTCGTTGCATTTGTCATTCATCGGTTGAATCTTTTGAACAATATTTGCCTTTAGTGTGGTCAAAATGTAGGCTTAAATGTGACTCTTTTGTTGGTCTAGTAGGTTTGCAATTTAAATTGTGTAGATTTTTTGTGTTCTAGCAAAGCATTAGGGCTTAGTTGAGGGTGTTTAAGTAGGTAACTGAAGTTTATGGATTGTGTGATTCGGAATATTGGAAACAGTACTTAGGTGTTTGTTATATTCACCTTATACAGCTCAGACACCTTTACTTAATTTTAGTGATGGCATTTTGGAATGTAGTAAGAGAAGCTGCTCGGACTGTCTTGGAGTTACATTCAACTGAATGATTGTCCTTTATATGGAACTAGTTAGCATTTTTATTTGGTGGGATACAGATTCAGAATGCTTAGTGCTATGAGAGGAAAGCTCAGCTCAAGATTCTAAAGATATTAGCAAAAGGAATATTGATTTGTCAGCTGCATTTAAGGAAATGCTGGTCATTTGTTCTTTTATTAGGTTTTGGGTATTGCTTTCCCATTTTGTTATCATTCTATAGGTAAAAATCAAGATCACCCTAGTCTGAAGAATGAACCCATGCGACGTTCTTTTTTCCTGATAAAGATATCTACCCACTCTATATTGTTTTTCCTTTTGCTTGAAGCCTAAGAGAGGACTAATTGTTGCCTGGAATAAAGCTTAATACTGATTAATGTATTTATGCTAAAAGTTGCAATGACTAGGTTAATTTTGTCATCATTGTGGTAGTTCTTTGTGTTGTTATTTACTTGTTCCTGTTCTTCATCTCGAGCCGAGGGTCTTTCAGAAACAGCCTCTCTGCCCCCAAGATAGGGTAAAGTCTACGTACACATTACCCACATTACCCTCCTCCGACCCCACTTATGGGATCCCACTGGGTGGTTGTTGTTATTGTGGTAGTTCTTCGTGGGCACCAGCAAACAAGTGAGTTTGATGGTTATTTTGCTAGCAATGGCTAGCATTGTTTTCAGCTGGTTCTAGTCTGACTATGTTTGTGGGTAACAAAGAGAGTATGGAGAGAAGTGTTTGGTTATGCAGAAGAGCATTTATCTTCTGATGGCTTTTTTTTTGCAGCTGGTGAGTCAGTGGAACATCTGTATCCAACAATAGATTCCGCATTACAGAATGCTCTCTCCTCTGTTTGTAAACCTTGATTAGAAGTTGGAACTATAGTTGTTTAGCTTTTATGGTTCTAGGGTTGTTGAAGGCGGCAAACTATATTTTATCCTAATCTAAATTAAGAAGTTCCCACTGGGGTAACACTTTAGATTAGAGAGTTGAGTTGTAATTTATGGAGGACTTGTTCTAGATCTTATTGCCAAAACATGGCGGGCTGGATTGGGAGAAAGTTTATAATAAGTTCTCATTGGGGAACTCTTTTAGATTAGGGTTGATTTCTTTTATATGTATGTATGGCTGACCAAAACTTGTTTGGTATTGAGGCGTAGTTGTTGTTGTAGGAGTTTTCACGGGTCTAGTTACTAAACTTGGCCTGAATTATAAGACGAGTGTCAGCCTAATTTTAGCTATAAATTGAAAAAAGATCATGTGTGATGCGACACTGAGCCGGCTTTAAATTACTTCTCCAATTTGTGTGGAGGGTGAATGTCCAGAGTTAAAGAGTCAGAAAAGTAGGTCATGGAATGTGATGGCATGCAACGAGAAGCTTAGGGTGTCCATATAAACATCACAGGTGTCATATCTATGTGATGATACTACTACAAAGAAACAAGATTGTTCCTGTAAGATTGCCCTTCCAAATACACTAAGATAACAGAAATGAAAACAGAACTTGCTATATTCACTAGAGCAGGGTGGAAAGAAATGCCTCACTAGACTATTGTAGAACAGGGTGAAGCCCCAGGCATACAAATGGAAATATAACTGCAAGTTTTAGAAAGCTGGTGTTATAGGCTTGTTTTGCCCGATATCTTCAATTCTGGAACGGGTGTGATGCATTACTTGGATACAACTGTTACTGACAGATTTCGTTATATTGAAAAAGACAAAAACTGTTGTAGTCAGAGTTTGTGCCTCATCTGTTTTATGTGCTTTTGCTAGCTTGCTCTTCTTTACTCTGCAGTTCCCTTGGAAATGATTTCTGCTAGTGATTAATTCACAATCTGAAATTTTCTCCTTTTTGCTGCTGCCAGGATTCCCCTTCCTCAGTGGGTTTGTGAAGAAATGGATAAAGATCCAGATTTAGCATATTCAGACAGGTTCGGGCGACGAAATATGGAATATATATCCCTAGGGTGTGATGTTCTTCCCGTTTTGCACGGACGATCTCCAATCCAAGCATATGCTGAATTTATGAGGAGCTTCCGTGACACCTTCAGACCATTTCTTGGTGGTGTCATAACTGTATGATGCTCACTTAATGCTTCACCTACTAATTTTTAATGGTATTATACCTATGCAATTTGACTTTATGTTGCAGGGGATCCAAGTTGGAATGGGTCCTGCTGGTGAGTTACGATATCCTTCATGCCCTTTACAGAAGCTGAGCTGGACATGGCGCTCACGTGAACTTGGCGAATTCCAATGCTATGACAAGGTCTGAAAAGACTGACGTTATGTATCTCCAGTGATTTTTTCCTGTCATTCCTATCCAACCAAATTTGTGATTGTCTTCTTTTAAACTGGCAGTATATGCTTGCATCTTTAAATGCCTGTGCTGGGGAGGTAGGGATGCGTGAGTGGGCCAATGGCGGCCCTATTGGTGCCAGTAATTTAATGCAGGATCCTGAAAGCACAGAGTTCTTCAAAAGTGATGGTTCTTGGAACACACCATATGGGGAGTTCTTCCTTGCATGGTATTCAGGGATGTTGCTGCTTCATGGTGAGAGGATTTGCAGGGAAGCAGAGACCACATTTCGTGGTCTTGAAGTTAATTTGTCAGGCAAAGTGGCTGGGATTCACTGGCATTATGGTACGCGGTCTCACCCTTCAGAGTTAACGGCTGGATACTACAATACATCAATGCGAGATGGTTTCTTGCCAATTGCTCGCGTGTTTGGTAGGTATGGTTTTACCATGTGCTGTACATGTTTTGAATTGCGGGATGCAGAAGAGCAGCAGATGAATCGTGTCAGTAGTCCCGAAGGTTTTGTAAAACAACTTTTGCTTGCCGCTAGGATATGTGACATTCCCCTGCAAGGTGAAAACACTGCAAGTAGCTTGGATGACGAATCATATCAACAGGTGTTAAGGATGTCTAAGTTCTACTCGGATGGTCCAGAAACCCCTACCTTTTCATTCAATTTTGTCAGGATGAACAAGAACTTGTTTGAATATCGGAATTGGGTTAGCTTTACTCGTTTTGTGAGACAAATGGCAGATGTCAAAATTTTTCGAGCCAAGCTAGGATTTGGGGAAGGTGATACGCCACTTTCATCTTTATCAGCATCCGCCACTGCTGGAGCAGTTCTTGCATACTAGGTAGAAACTAACCTATAGGCATTGCTGATGCTAATTGCGTATTCTCACCCTCCACAAGTCAAGGGTGTGTATATGTGTAGCATCATATGATCTATGATTGTGAATTGCATAGCAAAAGCTTGGTCTTTTTTGCGTAATTTTTTCTCTCATACTGTAATGGTTCGCGATCAAGTTGAAAAGGAGTATATCCTTGTATCATAACGGTGCCTTCCTATTATTTTTAGAATGGATGGCCTCTCTATTTCAGCTCAAAAGGTATATCTGTTAGGCAAGTTCAGTTAGAACAATTAACTCCTTATTAGTATTCTGATATGGTTGGAATTGCTGGGACTTGTGACAAGGATAGTATATGACCAATATAATTAAGTGCAATGAAAAACTATTTAAACAAAGACAAGAAGGATTATGTTATGTACTGGTTTACGGTGCCTTCCAAATATTTCAGAATATTTTGAGATGGATGGCCTCTGTAACAAACGTGAAATAACGAATTCGCACACAAGGAAACTCACTTGTACTATTGCCCTTGCTAAACATAATTACAAAAAATAGCAATTGAAATGACATAGAAGAATTGATAAGAAGAAAAGAGGTGAGAAGCCCAATAATTCCAATTGACTCAGCCTTATTCACTTCTTCTAGCCTGTAGGCCCTTACAAAGTCAGCTTGGTTCACAATAATACTCCCGCCCTCAAAAAGAACTTTGTCCACAAGGTTCGAGCCAAGAATAGTGTTAGCAACGAACTCTCCGCCAAATAATCCTTCTGTACTAACCCCTTGTCCCTTTAAACCATTTGTTAAGGGGCCTGGATCCCAAATAAGACTCCAATATTTTACTCGGCCCAATAATTTCAATTGACTCAGCCTTATTCACTTCTTCTAGCCCATAGGCTCTCACAAAGTCAGCTTGGTTCACAACAATACTCCCGCCCTAAAAAAGAACCTTGTCCACAAGGTTCGAGCCAAGAATAGTGTTAGCAAAGAACTCTCCGCCAAATAATCCTTCTTTACTACCCCCTTGTCCCTTTTTAACCATTTGTTAAGGGGCCTGGATCCCAAATAAAACCCTCCAATATTTTACTCAGCCCAATAATTCCAATTGACTCAGTCTTATTCACTTTTTCTAGCCCGTAAGCTCTCACAAAGTCAGCTTGGTTCACAACAATATTCCCGCTCTAAAAAAGAACCTTGCCCACAAGGTTCGAGCCAAGAATAGTGTTAGCAACGCACTCTCCGCCAAATGATCCTTCTTTACTAACCTCTTGTCCATTTTTAACCATTTGTTAAGGGGCTCGGATCCCAAATACTCCAATATTTTACTCATCTCAATAATTCCAATTGACTCAGCCTTATTGACTTCTTCTAGCCCATAGGCTCTCACGGAGTCAGCTTGATTCACAACAGCCTCTATTTCAGCTCAAAGGTCTATCTGTTTGGCAAGATAATTCAGTTCAGTTAAATATCCACATTTCCGTCCTTTTTACTCTTCTAAAACGAAGTATTGCTTGGGCTTGCCTGAAGCATAGTGAAATGAAAGAAAAATATAAAGAGAATTTACCCACTCATAATATAAAGAACTTTTATTTGTCATTATAATTATTTGTACATGTTACATATTCTCCTTTTAAGTTATCACTGTTTACTATAAACAGTTACATGTAAAGCTGTTTTAATACGATAATGTATATATTTTTCTTTTACACAGTTAGTGTCAGTGTTATTGGACAAACAGGGGAAACGATAGAAATGGTTTCAATGACCTCTAAAAATGTCACTGTACTCGTGTCAAATCCTTCAAAGACGCAAGCGTTTCTGGAATCTGTCAATGAAGTTGAGTAGTAACGGTAACCATGAATATTTAAAAAAATTAACACAAAAATAAGTCATAATTACACCAATAATCATTGATCATTTAACTTACTTTAATAAAAATCAAGTTAAATTACATTATCAACTACAAATATAAGTTATTTTTCTATAAAAAGATGAGCCAATCTGTACCCAAATCCTAAATTTTATATGATGATGAGTCTGACCTAGATCCGCACTAGGCTAAAATACTCACACTCGTATCCGAGCAACATATCAGACGATTCAATTATTCTTTTTGAAATTTTTGAAAGTGGTGACTATCATGTTATCGATCAGCAAACTACAAGGACATAGGTTACTAAGTGGAAGGAATTTCTTTTTTGTATAAGTCGTATAGCGTATCAGCGACTTACTTTTCATAAAACTAACCATCTCTAAATGCCCTCTAGTTTGTGATATGATCCATTTTTGACAAAAATAAAATAAAAGTGAGAAGAAGAAGAAGAAGCTCCTCTCAAGCATATGAAAATTAGTTGATTAAGACATCAAACCTTGGCTAAAGTAACAACAAACTTTATTCGCTAATGGACTATTAGGGGTCGTTTGATAGGTTGTACTAAGTAAAATAATTCCTGTATAAAAATTTAATCCGTCCAATACAATATTTGGTTGCTCAATTCAATTTATGCATACCTAATACATGGATTACTTATACCTCATAGGATGGCTTAGCTAATACCAAGGAAACCAAGGGATTACTTGTACCAAGTTTAACTATACCTGGATAAGACCCTATACTGAAAGAATATTTTCCTCAAATCAATCTCTTCGTTTGACTCATCGTTATATACACAAAGATAGCAACAAATAAGGCTTCAAAATAGGAGTCAAAAGCAATCATCTAAGGAGGAAGATTGACGGCTACAAAATAGGAGTCAAAGACTACAATTTAGGAATGAATATAGACTCCTAACTAATTTACAATAATACAAGGTAATTACAATATATTTAACACACCCCCACAATCAAAGCGGGAGGTTTGTGGACACTAAGATTGTCCCGAAATTCTTCAAACAAGACACGTGAAAGACCTTTTGTGAAGATGTCCGCTATTTGATAACGGGATGGAACATGTAAAACACGAACTTGTCCACAAGCAACCTTCTCTCGAACAAAGTGGATATCCATTTCAATATGTTTTGTACGCTGATGTTGTACTGGATTACCCGATAAATAAATAGCACTTACATTGTCACAGTATACAAGTGTGGCTTTCTTTATCGGATAATGCAACTCTAAGAGAAGATTACGAATCCAACATGATTCGGAGACGACATTGGCCACCCACGATATTCGGCCTCGGCACTAGAACGAGACAATATGGGTTGTCGTTTTGATGACCATGAGACCAAGTTGTCTCCCAAAAACACACAATGCCCGGATGTAGACCGTCGGGTGTCCGGGCACCCTCCCCAATCTGCATCAGTGTAAGAGACAAGAGTGGAGAAAGAAGAGGGATAAAGGTGAAGTCCATGATCCAAAGTACCCTTAACATACCAGATTATCCGTTTGAGAGCATGAAAATGATCAATACGTGGATTATGCATATGGAGACAAATTTGTTGAACAACATAAGATATATCCGGATGGGTAAAAGTGAGATATTGAAGGGCTCCTGCAAGACTTCTGTAAAGAGTGGGATCAGCATAAGGAGCACTAGAATTAGCACTAACCTTCGGTTTGGAGTCAACCGGAGTAAGAGTCGGTTTACATGAGGACATGCCGGCTCGTTCAATTAATTCAGCATATTTCCGCTGTGAAAGAAACATACCACCCTTATGTCTAGTGACAACAATACCAAAAAATAATTTAAAAGACCCAAATCTTTCATAGCAAATTCAGAACTGAGAAGAGCCATGATAGAACACCTAAGAGCATCAGAAGAAGCAGTAAGAATAATATCATCAACATATAATAAAATGTAAGCCATGTCCAAATCCTTGCTGTAGATGAATAAAGAATTGTCACACCGGCTATTAGTGAAACCAATAGACAAAACATAATCAGCAAAATGCTTATACCAAGCCCGGGGAGCTTGCTTAAGGCCATACAAAGACTTACGTAACAGACAAACATAATCAAGATGAGTACGATCCCTGTACCCCAAGGGTTGATGCATATAAACAGTTTCCTGAAGCTTACCGTGAAGGAAAGCATTTTTGACATCCAATTGATGAATTGGCCATGCCTTGGACAGAGATAGACTAAGAACAGTCCGGATTGTAGCCGGTTTGACCACCGGACTAAATGTCTCACCACAATCAATTCCAACCTGTTGTGTTTTGCCATCACCTACAAGACGTGCTTTATGCCTCTCAAAAACACCATTAGATTTGACTTTATGAGTAAAAATCCACATAGACCGAATCACATTCACATTAGGTGGACGGGGCATTAACTCCCACGTCTTATTTTTAATAAGAGCATCATATTCATCATCCACGGCCATTTTCCAATTTGGATCACGGAGTGTTGTAATCAGATTACGAGGCAAAGGTGACCTTATAATCTCGGAAACAAAAGAATATTTCTTATTTGGTTTAAATATCCCATTTTGGCTACGGGTCACAACTCTTGGCCGCTGGAGAGGAATTTGAGTGGGCTGTGGTGCTAAATTGTTTGATGGTGTGGAATCTGTTTGGGCCAAAGGGGAAGTATGGGGTGAGGAATGAGGTGATGTGGGTCGTGGAAGGGGCTGGACAGGAGGATTTGGAGGATGTGGAGGGTCGTTGGACGCAACATTAGAATTTCTAAAATGTTGAATAACATAAGAATTTAGTCCAGAGTCCAAAAAATCATATTGTTGAGAAGAAGGAGTATGTAACTTTGCAAAGGGGAAGGAATTCTCATCAAAAATAACATGTCTACAAATGATAATTTTACGAGAGGATAAATCATAGCATTTGTCGCCACGGTGATTCGGGGAAAATCCCAAAAATACACACGGAGTAGATCGGGGTTGCAATTTATTAATAGTTGTAGATGGAAAAGGGGATAACACAAACACCCAAAAACCCGTAAATGAGAATAAGAAGGCTCCCTTTTATAAAGAATTTCCAAAGGAGATTTATTACCCAACAATTTGCTCGGAAGAATATTTAGAAGGTAGGTTGCCATTTTTAAGGAATGATGCCAAAAAGAAGGTGGAAGTGAGGCATGGGCAAGAAGAGTAAGGCTAATGTTATTGATAGTACGAATTTTTTTTTCGGCTTTCCCATTTTGTGAAGAAGTATGAGGACAAGAGAGACGGAAAGACATGCCATGTTTTTTACAGAATTCCCAAAATGGACCATTATCAAACTCCCTCCCATTATCACATTGTACGTTTTTAACATTACGTTCAAATTGGGTGAGAATGTGATTCCTAAAAACCAAGAATGTGTCATATACATCAGATTTTCGGGCTAAAGGAAAAGTCCACAAAAAATTAGAAAAATCATCAAGTAATAAAACATAGTAACGATGTCCTGCAGAACTCAAAATGGGAGATGACCAAAGATCACTATGTATTATATCAAATGGCAAAGTCGTACTAGAAATCGAAGAAACAAACGGCAACTTCACATGTTTCCCCAAAACACATGAACCACAAATACTAGAACTTGAAAGTCCTATACAATCAATATTTTTATTGTGCCTAAGAGCATCTAAAGTAGGAGCACCCGGATGACCCAACCGATCATGCCAAAGTTTAGGAAAAATTGCGGCAAAAGTAGAGGTAGCTTGATTGTTGATTGGAGTAGTAATTGGGTAAAGGTCGTCCCGGCTATCACACCTCATTATTGGCTTCCCCGTCTGAAAATCCTTTACGGAAAACCCAAAAGGATCAAATTCAACAGTTACGGAATTATCAGTAGTGAATTTTCTAACAGAGATGAGATTTTTTATGATTTTAGGAGCATGAAGGACATTATTTAAAGAAAGGGTCGGGCTAGATGAAGGCAAACAAGTGTGACCGTAACCAAGAATAAGAATTTTATGACCATTACCAACAATTATATTATTATTTGGATGAGTGCTCAAATTAAAATAAGACGAGAAGTTACTTGAAGAGGAAGTCATATGAGAAGTATCCCGGTGTCCATGTACCAAGACGGATCAGGCGATTAAGGGACATAGTATGCATTGCAGCCTGAATATCGGTAGGAGCCATCGAACCAGACTGTTGCTGCTGTCCAGACGCCATGTAGGCCTGCTGATTTCGTGGCCTTGGGCCCAATAGTCCAGCCTGCTGGTTTGGAGTACCAGGCCTGGTCCATCCTTGAGTTGGGTAAGGGCAAGGAGGAATGGGCCAGCCATATCCCCAAGGATACACTTGCTGCCAAAAAGCAGGGGACATGTTTGAAGCTTGAGCCGCACCGGAGCCCCGCCCAGTTGCCGGTGGATTCCGACCACCATTATTCCTGCCATCGCCGGAGCCACCACCGGAGCCACGACCAGCATTTTTCCGGCTACCAGAGTTGCGCTTGTTGTTAGACGAACTGGAATATTTTCTCTTCAACTGACCCGTGTTTGTCAAATGACCGGAGGAGTCATCTGACGAGGCTGCAACCATGGCAGATTCGGTTGCCGCCTCCTTTGCCATTCCGGTTTCCTCAAGAACAAGCATAGAGCGAGCCTTGTAAAAGGGAGGAAGCGGATTGCTCTGACGAATAAGCGTGCCCACACCACGGTAGACTCGGGTAAGGCCACCAACCAACTGTAACATCATCCGGCTATTAGAAACCGGCGCTCCGACATTCTTCAACTGATCAGTGAGAGACTTGAGATGCTGACAGTAAGAGGATGCATTGGGAAAATTCTCCATAGAAGTGGTGGAGAATTCTTGTTCAAGAGCAACGGCACGGGAATGTTGGTTGTCCTGGAATATGTCTCGCAACCTATCCCAGGCTTCTATAGCAGTCGAATCAGGCTCAATGATGGTCTGCAGGAGATCATTAGAGATAGTGGCATATATCCATGAAAGAACCGTGGCATCCAGAGTAGTCCACAGTTCCTTCTCTTGATCAGTTGAAGGTGGTTTGGACGTACCTTATTTCGGAGGGATAATATGGGCTAGTACTCTGTGAGAACGAGCATGAATTTTGAATAATTCCGACCACGTAGAGTATTGAATGTTTTCCATCTCAAGAGTGATGGGAATATGGTTCTTGATATTAGAGACGGCCAAAGCCGGATGAAAGGATTTGTCCGACATAGTGAGATTGCCGGCGAAAAACAGAAGAAAGGGAAGAAGGGGGCGGAATTAAGGGCGTATGCGGAAGAAGAACCCTAAGCAACTCAACCCCAAAAGCTAGCTTATGAGATGAGGATTGCCCAAGACCATATGAAGAGACCAAAGACCTCAAATCCCACCGATATGGGACAACCCAACACCCCCGCTCACGTCCAAGCCTGCACTCTGGAGCGTGGACAACATAAATGGGGGCCCAACATCGGTAACAATAATTGGGATGGGTCTGGCTCTGATACCATGAAAGAATATTTTCCTCAAATCAATCTCTTCATTTGACTCATCGTTATATACACAAAGATAGCAACAAAAGGCTACAAAATAGGAGTCAAAAGTAATCATCTAAGGAGGAAGATTGCCGGCTACAAAATAGGAGTCAAAGACTACAATTTAGGAATGAATATAGACTCCTAACTAATTTACAATAATACAAGGTAATTACAATATATTTAACATATACATTGCATAGCTAATTTTTAATACAATGAACCAAACACTTGATAAAAAATAATCTCGGCACTATAATCCATGCATTACTAATACCTGCATTACTAATCCCTGCATTACTTGTGTTCGTACCAAACGATCCCCTAGTGCATTATGCGGTGAGGTTAACCGGAACATCAATACAACCTATAATTCAAACTTTTACTCAATTTTGTTCATAAGTAACTCAATTATACATATTTAACACTATAGTGACGATGCTATCTACAGGATTTCGAATATAGATGTTTTAAGTTGTGAGGTGAGATTCTAAAATGCATATTTATTTTATTCTTAGGTGTTATATATATATATGGTTCGATTTGATGGACATGGTTCTATCAAACCAGCAAAAATTCATGGTTAGATCCGCTACTGATAAATAATTGACATTGTTGCAGACCATGCACAAAGGTTAAAAGTATCGGCGTATAACGAAGACGGATCATTTGAATATCTTTTATCGAAAAAATTATACAGTGATATAAAAAATTATATTGCATATATAAATTAAAAAAACTACTTATTATACATATATTATTAAATCTTGAACATTTTTAACAAAATTTTGACTTCGCCCCTGATAAAAAATTTTGACATACAAGGCTCCACCAAGTGCAGATAATTAAATTTGAACATATGGATAGTTGACTTTTATCTTCAGGTCACAGATGAAGTGAATTGCATTTGGGAATCATTCAACAAAGTCTTCGAGTAAAGTTTGTACAAAGACAGGCACACTAGTAACGTAACTTGTATACTGCAAATGTAGAGGCGGATCTATAATTTTTATACGATGAAAGCATTATTATTTTTTATTAGTATCCACTAAAAGCTTTTAGTGTTTAGGGTATCAAATATTTATATAATTATTTTAAAGGTGTATACACATGCATATATTAGATTACTGCCAAAGTTACGAGGTTCGATGGCCCCTCAATGGTACAAGTTGGTCCGCCCCTGATTGTGTGATATCTTTGTCACAATATTTCTGGAAGTAGCATTTTATAAATACAAAGTGAATTCATTGTTTGTTATTTGTTCAAACGAGCTTTTCTAGCCTATCTGAATCGGTATTCCTATCCGTATGTTTATGCATAGGGGCATCTAAAACATTAATTGATATAATTAACCTGCTCTAATATGTTAAACTGTACTGCGCTAATAGTGTAACAAATTTGTAAAATGTTAATGTATACAGTGGCGGATCCAGGATTTTAAGGTCGCGGGCGTTCACTCTCTGGCTATATGAAAAAATTGGTTCATGCAAGCATCGATCCCTAACCACTTCATATTTGTGCACTCTATTCTCACCTCTTAACTAAAGCACCTAAAAGATTTTTTATTTAATGGGTGCTTGGTAGTTCTTTGTATCAGTATTCCCTATATTTTCTATATAATTATAAAGATATTACGTCGGAATTAATGGATACTTAAGCACCCGACACGGTCAACCTAGATCCGCCCCTAAATGTATATAATTTTAATTTATTTTTTCCCCTCTTTGTGGGCGTAGGTCAGTAGCCGAATGAATATGCGCAAGCTTTTAGTTGTGGATGTGACAATGGACTACAAAAGGTGAAGGTGGACCAAATACTGCACAAACCCCAGGCAAAGGGAATCCTCCAGCTAAAGGAGCCAATAATGCTGCTATCTTTTTTCTTTTTAAATTCGGAAGATCTACGGTAATTTCACACTTCTCCTTCAGTGTGACTCGAACTCAAAATTTAACGGTTTAAAATCTTCATCTTTGGCTTCATCTGTTGCCTTTAGCTCGGCTCCTTTGAGAATATCATAGTGATAAGTAAATAAGTTACATATTAAGTACTTTCAGACCAATAAATAGAGCTGAGGTTCTAGTTAAAGCCGCTAATAGAAAAGCGAAATAACTAGTTATAGTAAGCATGAACGGGCTAAATTAAATGAAAGATGTTCTTTTTATATATATGTTTAGAAAGCACTTACATAAGTTTCCATTTTTTCAAAATAGGAGGATAAGCAAAAATCTCAATTTCAATTGAAAGAAGAAGTTGTATGAAATTTGATTCATCTATCATTATAGGCAGACAACACTAACAAAGATAAAGAGACGAATGTTATCATGTGTGTTTAGAGGCATGAATACATGTATTTCCTTTAACTTGTAATATAAGAGTTATTAATTTTTGTGATAATCATGATGTCTGGGTTAGATTGCGTTCATTTCGATTGGTATTTACTATCTCCCACCAATATAAGTACCGAGTAACTCGATCCACTATAACTTGGACAGATAGTAAGAAATTACCTACAGTATTTTTGCCTCTACTGAATTTTGAACAAAAAATCTCATAATTTTCACCTACTTCATTGAACATCGAGCCGCTATATCACTTTTTAATTACTTGAAAGAAAGGACAAGAAACAAATTGAAAAGTAAAGATAATATTGAGGATCCTCACAAATCATATGATAAATTTTACAAAACCCCAAATGATTATTCATAATTTTGTGGGGTCCAAAGAAAATCAAACCAACGCATGACAGGGTTTGCTCTCTTCTTACGAAAAGTCATCTTTTCTTCTTCTTCTTGTAATCATAACCTTGGACATATACCAAAATTTAACCTAAATAATTCCTTAATTTGACATATATTTTAATAAAATTTTTCTAATAATCTACTTAGCACAAAACATTTCACAAGTTTATGAAGTTAAAAAGAAAAATTCCCTTCTTAATTTTTATTTCTTTTTGGACAATTATTGTCGGTCACGTTATTTCAACTATTTCTTCTATGCATTAGAATCACGTCTATATGCAATTTCCTAAAGTTCTTTGGAAGGGCAACGTAAGGCTAAGCAATCGATGCCAGTACGATTGTTGTCCGCCAACTGAGGTCCCCTCCGTACGCTAGACTAGATTGTCAGTGCCGTATGAGAAAACCAATGTCGTGAGCAACTGAGAACAAAAGAGAGAATTGAGAAAAAAAACGTGATTGTATAAATGAAACCTATTACAAAAAAGCTACACTGTAAAATAAGATGACAACACAATTCAATATAATAATCCTAAGATGTGTTGAATTAATTAAAATATTAGTAGAGAGATGGTGTTTAATCTCTTTTTCGTTTAGTGATTGGAATTACTATAAAATTTACGATTATATTTATCACATATTTAATTATTATTATAATATCAAAATCTCGATACTATTATTTATCGGATATGAAATTATAATATCAGGATATTTTGATCGTTTAATATTCAGATAGAAAAATAAAATTAGGCATTCGAAACAGCTCATAATACGTGTCACCAAATAATTGGTTTGATCTTCCATGAAAAATCCACGTCATTTTATATGGCCCACTTTTATCAGCAGCCCACAATTTAGCTGGCCCATTTAGACGGTAGTCCAAAGTCTTACCTGCACTGAGGACGTTCTTCAGTTCTTCAACTCTTTCAACTGTTTCTCAACTAACAGTTGAAGACGTTGGCAAGTATTAATCTCTTAATTAGTCACATCTTAGGTCATTAATGCTAATTGATTTCTCTCTGTTGTAACTCCCAAATTACGATATAAAAGCTGTTTGTACTGTAAATTTTTTTGCGATTAATCGATTTTTTGTGGCAGAAATTTAGCTCAAAAAATGCCGGGTATAGTTTCAGTGAAAACGCCGCCGGAGGGTCAGCCGTTGAGAATTTCAGTTCCGGATGAGTCAAACGGGCGGGTTGGAGCAAGCTCGGAGAGATCCGAACCCGTTAACCCGAAGAGTAACTCTCCTGCGCCGCGAAGACCTCCTTCACCGTCGCCTTCAACTTCACGCGCCAAGCCGTCACCAGATCGAAGCTCAGGGAAGAAGAAATCGCCACCAGAGAAGATCGTCATCGACGAGTCATCTCTCGACAATCCCGATCTAGGACCGTTTTTGCTGAAGTTAGCGCGTGACACGATTGCCTCCGGCGAGGGACCGAACAAGGCGCTAGATTACGCTCTACGCGCTGCGAAGTCGTTTGAGAAATGCGCGATCGACGGTGAGCCGAGTTTGGATCTGGCGATGAGCCTCCACGTCGTGGCGGCTATATACTGTAGTCTCGGGAGGTTCGAGGAGGCGATTCCGGTGCTAGAAAGGGCGATTAAGGTGCCAGAAGTTTCAAAAGGTGCAGATCACGCGCTTGCGGCGTTCTCAGGGTATATGCAGCTCGGTGATACTCATTCTATGCTTGGACAGTTGGATCGGTCGATTGAATGTTACAAAGATGGTTTGAAAATTCAGATGGAAGCTTTAGGAGATACAGATCCGAGAGTCGCTGAGACTTGCAGGTACCTATCAGTTATTATAATGTCTCTTTGTTCATTTGTTTTGTATGAAATTTTAGAGCTGATGCATACAAAGGATTCTTATAGCTGGAACTAAATGATTCGAGATTCAGGTATAGTTGATTGATATTGTTTTACAGTATCAACTAAAATGTAATGCATTGAAGCAGGGGTGGAGCTATGCAGAGCCAAGGGGGTTCAATTGAATCCCCTTCTTCAAAAATGTATGCTAAATAGAGTAAAAATTATTTTTTTTTGGTTATATATGAACTTTTAAACCCCTTTTGTACAAGGGAAGATTCTAATGTAGTAGCAAATGTAATGGGCGAAATTTGATTTAAGTTACAGGTTCTCAAATCCCAAGTGTGATGTTCTAATCTTCTTTTGAAGCTCGTGCCATAAATTCCTGGCTCCGAGGCTGTGCAAGTCTAGCTAATTTCACTTTTATAATATTATGCTGTGTTTATATTGTGAAAGCTGTTATTAGTTGAAGCATTATTAGGATTCAAATGAAATATTATCAGCAGAAGACAGGGATAAATGTAATGCTATTCATACATGAAAAGTTAATGAAATGTAATTGATACACTTCCAATTAGCGGAGTCAAATTTGATAGAGATGCATTTTTCAGGGAAGTGAATGGGTTCTTTTAGGAAGTTCAGTTAACAGATCCATCTGATTGAGGTTAATATTCATCCAACTTGCCCAATTCTAGTATAATGTTCTTTCTCTTAGAAAATCTTTTTTCTCGTACTTATATACGATAGTCATGTGATTACATACTAATTCTTTGTCCTCGTGAAATAAGATTCTTGCTTTTGCTATTCTTCTTTGGCTTAGGGGGCTATAGGCCCTGTAATGTTGGGCATGTGTCATATGGTGTTGTCCTTTTGGTTGGCTGAAAATATGTTCTTTTTCATTTAGAATGTTTTTATAAGTAAAACTTAACACTTCATATAAACTTCATTTTCGGGACTTTGTTGAGACACAGCAGCATATGTTGGAAAGGGGGTGTTCTTTGGTGGAGTGGTTTTATGATGGTAGTGGGGGATTAACTGTCAACTAAAGAGTACTTATTTCTTCTTCTTTTTTTTTTTTAAAGAAAAGAAAGGAAAAATAGAAACAAAAGGATACTTATTGTTGATTGGTATCTTTTTGAGCAGATTCTGGCAACTTGCGGAGGTCTGAGTTGTGTCACATCTAATTTACACATTTATGTTTCCGTGGCTTGTTTTCTTTTGTTAGTTTATGTTTTTCCCCTGAAACTATAGGAGGCCTTTCTTTGTTCACGTCTTCTGTGAGAATCATTAATGTAATCATCTCAGGGGGATGAAATTAATCTGCTCAATATGGCTGTTTTACATTCGAGGGCATAAATTACCATTCCTTTTACATGTGCTAGTTTGTGTAACACTCTTCTTTTCTACTATTTGATTGACAAGTCTTTGCAACTGCCTATGTGTTTCTTAGGCTCTAACTGAGTCAACTGAGTAATATGAATTGGAAATTTTGCAGGTACTTGGCTGAAGCCCATGTTCAGGCAATGCAATTTGATGAAGCAGAGAATTTGTGCAAGAAAACACTGGAAATCCATCGTGTCCACAGCCCACCTGCTTCTCTTGAAGAGGCAGCTGATCGTCGTTTAATGGCTCTCATATGTGAGGCTAAAGGTGATTATGAGTCAGCCCTTGAACACCTTGTACTTGCAAGCATGGCTATGATCGCCAATGGACAGGAAAACGAGGTTGCAGCTATTGATGTTAGTATTGGGAACATCTACTTGTCCCTGTCTCGCTTTGATGAGGCTGTCTTCTCCTATCAGAAGGCACTTACTGTTTTCAAATCATCTAAGGGAGACAACCATCCTTCAGTTGCATCTGTCTTTGTAAGGCTGGCTGACCTATATCATAAGACAGGAAAACTGAGGGAATCCAGATCCTATTGTGAAAATGCTCTAAGAATATATGCAAAACCTGTGCCTGGAACAACTGCAGAAGAGATTGCTTGTGGATTAACGGAAATTTCAGCTATTTATGAGTTATTTAATGAACCTGAGGAGGCACTGAAACTCCTTCTGAAGGCAATGAAACATTTGGAGGATAAACCAGGGCAGCAAAGTACAATTGCTGGCATTGAAGCACGGATGGGTGTTATGTTCTATATGGTGGGAAGATATGAAGAAGCACACAGTTCCTTTGAAAATGCTGTAGCAAAACTTAGAGCTGGGGGTGAGAGGAAGTCAGCCTTCTTTGGGGTTGTTTTGAATCAGATGGGATTGTCTTCTGTTCAATTGTTCAAAATAGATGAGGCTGCTGAATTATTTGAAGAAGCAAGACAAATTCTGGAACAGGAGTGTGGTCCTTGTCATCAAGATACTCTTGGTGTCTACAGCAATCTTGCAGCAACTTATGATGCATTGGGAAGGTAATGTCATATTTGAAAGTATTTTCTTCAGTACCTTCGATGAACCTTGCTGATTAATCCACTGATTTTTTAAATCTGCATTGCACATGTACTAATTTTTTTAATACAATTTGCAATGTATTTTAGATTTTAATTCTCCCTTAATTTGATTAATTTTCACTTTGAGTAGCATTATTATTATAACTCTCGTAGTGCTCACATTATCATGTTTCTTTTGCTTGGAATTTGAAGTAGAAAATTGAGACAAATGACAAATCCCTGTATTTTCAATTTTTCCCTCTTGCTTTAAGATTGTTATGTATTCTTTAGGGTGTCAACTTGTCACCAATCAATATTTTCATGAAATAAGTTTACACGAACTGCACTTTTTGATGGACGATGTGTAACTTTTAAAGGTTCATGTACCTAGCTCGCTTACTGCCCTTCTAAAGAAAACAATGCCTTCCCAATCTGCAGGCTATATCGAACTAATTGAGCATGTCTATAATACACATACCTTAATCCACTCATTTATTTATAGTATCACAGGATTACAAGCATCTTTATTTATATATAGCTATTCGTTATTAATTACAATAATTTCGAAAGAATTGGTCATGCATATTGCCGTTCGTTCCGCATGGATCAAATGTGTATGTTATTGACCGGTCGGATTAATTGTTGTGAAGAATGGTTGTTTCTTTGATTCTATTCTACTTTCTAAGAAGAAAAAATATTAGAAGAATGAAAGAGAAAGATCTCATTTTATATTGATAATGGAAGCAAGATGTGTTGCTTAGTTGTGTGATCTCAGCTAAATATCAATTCAATTAGCATTTTGATAGTGACATGCGCATGCAGTTGCTCTATGACATATACCTTTCAACTGCTTTGTGATGTTCAGCTTGTTTTTGATTTATGTATTGCAGAGTTGATGATGCCATTGAGATTCTGGAGCATGTTCTTAAATTGAGAGAAGAGAAACTTGGAACTGCAAATCCTGATTTCGATGATGAGAAGAAAAGGCTGGCCGAATTATTGAAAGAAGCAGGCAAATCTCGCAACAAAAATGCGAAGTCACTGGAGAACCTTATCGATCCCAATTCTAAAAGAACAAAGAAGGAGCCGTCGAGGAAGTGGTCTGCCTTTGGATTTAGGAGTTGATTGTTAATTGGGATGGATATTCTGTAACATAGGAGATCATGTATAGAGCTAATCTGTAATTTGTGAGGCATGTTGTTTGTTTGCCATTTGAATTGCCATTGATGTTCATTTTCAGCATTGTTCAATTGGTTATTGTTTTGTGATTTAAAAGATGTTTCTGCCAAGACTATAATTCTGCTTTTTCTTCTGTCTCCTCCATTCTATGAAGTTGATATATATATATATATAGAGTTAGCAAATGAAGCATCCTTAGCTCTAGGCTTTTTTATGTGGCAGCATTCCATTTTTTTGGGGATAAGACCATTTCTCCTATGGTTTTGAATGTACTATGATGAAGATGGTGTATAGGTAATTATCGATTGAACTTTTCATTTTCATTGTTTTATGTCTGTCTATATGTGATTAATTTGAACTCTAAGATTGATTAAATGGAAGTTCTATTTTTATTGGAAACTTTGCAGGTAGCAACATTGCAATGATTTAGTAATAATAAATGACCTGCAACTCAATAATTGCTGTTCTGAAGTTTCTGCATTTCTATGACTCCAGCAGAAATCCCAGAACAAGTTGCTATTTTCAGAAGAATAACAATTTTGGTTCCTAATGATCCATTACTCTTCAGTACTCATTGATGCGATGGATGGTTGACTGGCTGTACTTGAGCTGGTTAATGAGTCTGGCCCAGGACATGGTACAATAAAGTCCATAGACATTTAATTTTGGAAAAATATCAGCTATGTCCGTATATAAGTAGCTTATTATAAAAATTGATCAATTTATAAAATATTACTAATATTAACCAATTAGCTATTTGTAGCAAAAAAAGTCAAGTTTTTGCTTTCTTTTGAGTGGGTGTTATTGGAATAGATTGGGTACATTTTAAGAAGCTTGAATCTCAGTTTTGGGATGATTTGGTGGAGTTTTGAGGTGGTTTGAATTGAAAATTGGAAGTAGAAGATGAACATGAAAAAATGATATGTATCACATGTGTGTATTGCTTGTATATCAAATATGTATCATATTTGTATCAAATGTGTATAAGATGCATATCCATGTATACCTGCGTGTGAGATACATGTATCGTAGAAGATCTTTATGAACTCGATTTTAACTAAGAATTTTGATGCTAATTCGATCAAAATCACCTCCAGTCTTCCTTAAATTTTGTATATTGACTAATCTATATGTTTTCAGTGAATCTCAATCATACCCATTGAAAAAAAGTCCTCCTTTGCAATCTTGTATATTTATATTTTTGTATTTCATCACCTTATTTGCTACCTCATTTATGAAATTTTCTTACCGTCTTGCATCTAATGTTGCTAATCACGCTTAAAAATATAGTTAGGAGATCTTTGTGTGTGATTTCCGGAGAAAAAGAATCTTATTTCTTTGAATTCTTAATTTTTATATGTGCTTGACTAGTTTTGATAAGTCTATAATTAATGACTAGAAGTTGATAAGTTGAAACTTTTTCGAGACATTCCTATAAGATTCCCTTTAATTTTCGCCCATAACATTTTTATTTATGGAGGCTATTTGTAAGTTGCCTAAACCTTGACTCATGATTGTGAAATTTTCGTCCGTTGTCCCTTTTGTATACGATGTTTCGTAAATGACTTCTTTTTTTGCTTGTAATTGATGGACCTTTTAGATCACGGTTTAAAGATTCTTTCATAATAAAGTAAAAATTTTGAGAAATATTAAAGCACGGTTTAATATTTTGTAAATTATTGAAAAGGTTAGACCACAATTTAATCTTTTGTGTTAGATAAAGAATCACTCTAATGGTGTTAGATTGTCTCACTTCTGTTCAGAAAATATATTATTGTCTCCTTATAGGATCTCAAGGATTACCCACAATGGAAGAGTTCTCGACTCTCTAGTGCTATTCTCCCTTTTTCAGCCTGACATTACAAAGGTAGACTTCATCCACCGGATGCCCTGGCTTTCTTTTTAGTTTTCCAATCTTCTGTCCTTCATTCTTGCTGATGCAAATCATAGATGAACTAGTGGCATTTATGCGCCCTATTTGAGACTAAAGCAGGCGGGGTGACGATCTCGTCTTAAGATATAGACAATAACCATGATCAACTTCCTTTCGTAGTACCTTACCCCAGAGAATTCATATCCCCGCTGCCTCCTTGAAAGAGAGACGTCCTAATTTCAATCTTTGCCCAAGATTTGTTTTCCTTATATGATATTTTGAGACGTGCCCATTTTTATTCTTGATTTACCAATATTGACCTGCATATTATATCGTTCACACTTCAAATATCGCTCCGTGATTATGTGGGGTTGTTCAAACAAAATGCAATACTTAAAAATTAATCATTTTATTAAACGTGCAACTTATCTTTTAGCCTATGTAATGTCACATGAATGGTACACTGGAGTTAGCTTCATTAAAAGAGACCTCTCAATGCATAGTAGCAATTCAATAGTCTCTTTCTATTTACCCTTTTGAGAAAAAAAGATAAATAGACAAAATAACAAGCATTACCATATTCTAACTATGATGTAACATATGACAATTTGGGTCCATTCATCTCAATTAACAAATCATAAAAGTGAGGTAACATTTGGTGCTAATCTTAACCTTTTTGAAGACAAAACAAAGAGCAATAATGATACAAAAATCTCTTTCGAAAATATAGTATGATAAATGAACTTTGGGCTAACTCAACCCCAAAAGCTAGCTTATGAGATGAGGATTGTCCAAAACCATATAAGGAGATCAAATGCCTCAAATTCTACCGATGTGAGACAACTCAACACACCCCCTCGGCTAAGCTCTGATACCATAAAAAATGGACATTGGGCCTAACTCAACCCCAAAAGTTAGCTTATGAGATGAGGATTGCCCAAGACCATATAAGGAGACCAAAGACCTCAAATCCCACCGACGTGGGACAACTCAACACACCCCCTCACGCCCAGGTCTGCACTCTGGAGTGTGGACAATATAAATAAGGGCCCAACATCGATAATAATAATTGGAATGAGTTAAGCTATGATACCATGAAAAATGGACCTTGAGCCTAACTCAACCCCAAAAGCTAGCTTATGAGATAAGGATTGCCCAAAATCATATAAGGAGACCAAAGACCTCAAATCCCTCCGATGTGGGACAACTCAACACACACCCTCATGCCCGGGCCTGCACTTTGGAGCGTGGATATCATAAATGGGGGCCCAACATCGGTAGCAATAATTGGGATTGGTCTGGCTCTGATACCATGATAAATAGACCTTGGGCTAACTCAATCCTAAAAGCTAGCTTATGAGATGAAGATTGCCCAAAATCACGTAGGGAGATCAAAGACCTCAAATTCCACCGACGTGGACAACTCAACAAAAACAAAGAGCAATAACGATACAGAAAACTCTTTCGAAAATATAGTAGTCTATAGTATCTTTTTTAACATTTCAAGAATTGTTACATAATAATAAGGGTGTCTTGTTTTGGGTTTATTCTCACATGGTGATCTTTGTGCACCCTTCAATTTGCTAGTAGTCTACACTGATGAGACATGTGATAAGTTTTACTAGGTTGTCAAAGAAAAAAGGAAACAAGATTAATAGGGTGACATAAATAGGAGAAAACATGCTTCAAATTGAAACTTTACTATATCATACACATGTTCTTGTCAACAATAATCTCAAGAAGTTGGAAAAAGTTTGGCACTGATTTTAAAGTGGAATTTGATTCATGGAATATTGGAATTCTTATTTTTTGTTTACATGTTTACATATTATTCCTATTCCCTCCTTTATCCACCCAGAGCATAAGTAATGAGGGATTAGTAATGTATGTATTAATAATGCAGGGATTGTAGTGCTAAGATTATTTTTTATTAAGTGTTTTGTTCATTGTATTAAAAATTAGCTACGCAATGTATAATCTAAGCTTGTGTTTAGTTTAAAACTGTACAAAATCTTCTTTACAATTATATCCTTGAATATTCTTCTTTCTGTATATAAAGAAATTCAGGAAAAGGGTTTGAGGGGCGGTTTAGTAATTTTAGGGTCTTATTCAGGTATAGCTAATGCAGGGATTAGTAATACCTTGGTTTCCTTGGTATTAGCTAAGCTCTCCTATGAGGTATAAATAATCCATGTATTAGGTAGGCATAAATTGAATTGAGCAACCAAATATTATATTGGACGGATTAAATTTTTATACAGGAATTACTTTTACTTAATACAGCCACCAAACGACCACTTAATTTTTTGGGCTTCATGTCTCCTCAAATATTAGACGGACCAGGTTTTTAACCATAAAAAGTGTTGCAAAATTGAAGCAAATTATGCACGATTTGCTGCTACAAAATCCAGATTAGATGCTAAGGGTATAATTTTTGCAAATAAGTAAGACGTTTAAATTGCTCATATTACAAAACTGAACAAGGAGGCAAAACAAGAAGTACCTTAGCTTATTCCTTTGGGTTAGACGGCATTGCTCGTATTCACGGTCTTGATAAAGTAATGACGGGTTCAAAAGTCAATTAAATTATATTATTTAGATTCAAAGAAATAGATGAATCGAATGGAACGAAAAAAAGAAAAGATTTTCTAATTAGTAATCAGATAATTAACGAATCATTTAGTTAAATCCAAATAAAATAGATACAAAAAAGTATAGATAGGAGAATAAATTAAGTGAAAAATAAAACTACAATTTACTTAGATTTATTTAATCAATAATGGATTTAATCAAGTTAAGTGAGATAAGCAAATTTGATTTCTTTTTTAGTTTTATGGGTGCAGGCGGACGATTTTAAAGTGGACTCCCCATTCATTAGATAGAAAAGATCACCAAAATTTCGCGATCCGCTATCAAATTTATTCCAATTCCAAAAGCTCAGATCGAATCGATATATATATATATATATATATATATATATATGTTAAAATGTTTATGTTTGTAGCGGCTAGACTCATAGTAAAATGCGACTATAATATCTCGATATTCATGAAGAGTTATTGGATAAAAGCTGCATGCATTAATATCTCATGATTCGCAACTTGAGTACATTTTTTAATTGATAAAGAAAGTGAAATTATTGCATCTTTAATATACTACGGTCTTTCTTTAAGTATCTATTTGAAAAAGCCATCCAATAATTATAATTGATGTAATTATTAAAGTAGTAATTACATCATTTAGTAATTACATATATTAGTAATTACGATAATTTTTTTTGTTTGTCATAATGTAATTATAATATAATTACAAGCGCGTTCTTTGGTTGCACAATTATAATTACACAATTAAATTTAATTTTAAATAAAATAATATCGAAACTTAAAAGTTAATATAATAAATATATACCTATAACTTATTTTTTATAAGTATAAATGATATTAGATTTAGTAGTTAAGATGCATATTTTTTTCTTGAATATACACTAACTAGTAATCATATATTTATAACTAATATTGTAAAATAATTGATATATATTTTTCAACTTAATAATATTTAGTTTAATTAATTATAAAAACTAAAAGTATACGTTTTGTAAGAACATCATGGAATGCATGTGTTGATAAATAAATTAACATTTATAAATATAATGACATAATATTATGCAAATATTTGACAATACTAATCTATCAATTCTAACTAAAAAATGAACATGCAATATGAAATAACAAGACATTACTACTAAAACAAGTAAAATTGGAATCGTAAGTATAACACAATTTCAAAATCCAAAGAACAAAAACTTTAACATGTATCAAATTCCAACATAATAAAAATAAGTTTCAACACAACTTAAGATTAGGAAACATAATAAGTTTATAACCTCATTCAATAACGAAATTCTACTTTAATGGCGTCACTCATTATATGTCAAGTTTGTTAATGACTCATTATTTATAATATTAGGAAGTGTAGTTTGAAAAACTAGAATAATAATGAACTTACACTAAATGAAGAAAATAAAAATATACGAGCAATTACATGGAATCACAAGAAGTAAAGGTAGAGAAATAAAAAATAAAAAATATATAATTTTTTTAAATTAAAAAAGAAATTAAAAAGCAAAAATAAAATAAAAATAAAAAATAAATTAAAATAACGGAAATAAAAATTTATAAAGTAAATAAACTAAAATAAAAATAAAATAGAAAGAAATTAAAAAGTAACTTTGTAATTACACAGTGTAAGTGAGAATTGGAGAGTATAATTACATCTCTCTAATTTACACTCAATTTCATGCTGACCAAATAATTACTTGACCAAACAAATATGCTAAACTGTGTAATTACATCCAATTACACCCAAATTTAATTCCTAAATAGCTTTCCAAACAGGCTCTAAAAAAATTGATCTAAATAGCCATCCATTCAACAGTGAATTCGATATTATTTGTGTAAAAATCCTTTTTTTATAAGTTTATATTCTTATAAAAAAATTTAAAATGACTATCATACTCTATTTTCCATTAATTAATACGTATAATAAATTTTGCTACCTATAAAAATTGGTGAACTTCCACAATCTGAAAAAAGTAACTTGCAGAAACTCCTGAAAACTGAAACACCAAATAAACATTTTACGCCCATTGGGAATTGCCTGTCCATAATTAATAATTCTATGCATATTATTAATTGTACACAATCAATGCTCTTTTCCTCTTTTCAATTTTTGTTCATCTACTTTATTTCCCATCTATGTCATGTTCACTGGTTCGACTGTTTACCCTAAATTTCGAATAACAATTAAATTTATACGTGATTTTAAGGATATGTGATCTAATTTGATACAAATGATGAATAATATAATGAAAGTTACAATTAAGAGATAAATGAAAAAAAAACACAAACCACCCGAGTTAGACACTCTTGGCCGTTGGCTGATTCTTCTTGGGCAGAAACTGATTATAATAGAAATAGAAACAAGTTGATGATAAAATGATTCAAGAGAGCAATATATCACTGTTTTTTCTTTCTATTGATGATTCGTCAAAAAAGGTGTCAAATAAATGGTTCAACTCTCCCTTTATATAGTGGGAGGTCGTACATTTAGTGCAACTTTTACAAGGTAAAAATCTCCGCGCAAAATAAAAAATCTCCTGATTTGCTAATTAAGCGGTTCTATTGATTAGTGCCGAGATTAATGCTGTGATGTTCGTCCCATTACGGATATTTTGATTTTCCGTCATTTAGGTTTAATGATCTTCCCTCGGACATTTTCGGAGTCAAGCTCGATGTTGGACCACGGGCATGGTGTTCTCGAAGTTGGACATTATGACGTCGTGTTCCGCTTCGATGAAGCCCGAGTTCGATCTTCGACCCTACGCATTCCGAACCCAATCTGTCGTACAATAGTTAAACTCGATATTAACCATATAAAATCGAGTCCGATTTTGACCATATATAACTGGGCCCGACTTCAACCGTATACATCAATTAATTCGAATTCTCATCGTGTAGGACTTATAGAAAAGAAAGCATTCACTATAAAAAATTTCAATTATTTTCAAAACTTAAATCCTATTCATTCCACCAAGATAAAAAATTCTATGCATATTAGTTGGACATAATGCTCTTATCATCTTTTTTATTTTAGTTTCTTGTACTTTTTTTTTTCATTTAATATCCATTATTAATTAATTCGATTAATTTGAATTTGCGTCACGAAGAATTCATTAAAAGGAAACAAGCTTTCTATCAAAGTTTTTTTTTATTTTTTTATTTTCAAGGCTCGAACTTAAGATCTCAAATTAAAGGACGGGATTCAATCACTGTATTCCTCGGTGATCTGTTACTTTTCTGTTGACTTCCACCACCCACAAACTTCCTAACGAAATAGTAATCAGAATTTATTTTGACAGGGAAAAGGACAAAGTTGAGTTGGGTTTTACCAAAATACTTAAAACTTATACTACTATTTTTTTTATTTTTTTTTGGTCACTCTCTTAGTATCAAAACTGGTTACGACATTCCATGGCAGCCAACTGAATTTGGATGTTTTTGAAGTTTGACCAATTAATTATGTTACTTAGGTGTTTGATATTTATATTGGCGCATGATTAACTTGTCGCACCGAGATGTACCTCATTGGGAGGTAAAGTGTCCTTTACGAACGGTTTCATACGCAAAATTTAAACTCGAAATCTCTTGTTAAAGATGAAGAAGTTGAGATTGAAAGTTTAACACTAGTCGTGGATGTGCTAGGAGATAAAATTACAGATATAATACTCCATTCTATTTTCAAACATTGTTCTGCAGTAAGTTTTAATTCATTTTAGAGCTTTCCACCCTATTAAAATCAAATTAATGCCTAACTTAGCTTTTAAACTGAATGATCAAATTCAGTTTTAACTGAATAATGGATGAAATAGTTAGGAACTTTATAATTGTAAAAGAAATGATGATAAAAACCAAAAAGGGAAACAATAAATATATATCAACGTGATTCTTTAATTTTATTTTTGAATGGTGAAAGTGTAAAAATCAAAATATATACTAAAATGCAACGCTTTTGTAATCATACTCATAAATAACAGAAAAGTTAAGATCGCAGTCGACTGGTTGACGTTTAACTCTCAAATCATAACGAACAAATAAAAAAAAATTTATAATACGATATTAAAATTTTATAATGTTCTCGAATGGAAGGGGTCGAGGCAGATGTGGTGTTAAAGTTATGAGTCCATAAAAACTCACTAATTTTAGCACAATATACGTGTTAAGATTTATTCTAAATAAGTATAAAATAATATATTTCGAATTAAACAAATCAGACTAATTGTGGTTGAAACTTGAGCACAAACTCATAAAGTTTGATTTAACACTCATTATGAGGTAATTATTTTTTTCACGTAGTTATTTTTCAACGAGGCATTTGTTGAACAATTTTTATGTTTAGTACAACCAGTAATGTGTAAAGTACATCACTAGAGCAGAAATTCCCGCCAAAGAGCAGATAACGTATGTTCTGTATATAAAGAAATTTAGGAAAAAGATTTGAGGACGGTTTAGTAATTTTAGGGTCTTATCCAGGTATAGTTAAACTTGGTATAAATAATCCCTTGATTTCCTTGATATTAACTAAGCCCTCCTATGAGGTATAAGTAATCCATGTATTAGGTATGCATAAATTGAACTGAGTAACCAAACATATTAGACGTATTAAATTTTTATACAAGAATTATTTTACTTAGTACAACCTACCAAACGACCCCTTAATTCATCCGAAGCAAGTTATATTTTGAAATATATATCAGTACAAATATAAAATTTAAACTCAATAAATCAAATAAGAAACAATAGAATACCAAATTTAAACGTACAAAGTTTAAATTTTGAAGCCAAAGTATACATCACTACCACCATTTTGTGACACAAGAATTTGTAATTATTAGCATTATAGTTATTATAATGTCTCAACCAACTTACAACTTACATTAATGGGCGGTAAGTTTTGTCGTGATATTACTCAATGACTTTATTTTGTTTGGTTGTCTCCTACTTTAACTGCTTCTGTTCTGCCTACACTACATCTAGTCATTAATTTTGTTTATACTATTACACTTGCAAACGTTACATTATTACCAAAGTAAAACAGAAAACAAACGTTACATTGTGAGATGGTAAATGGACAAAGATTTCGGGGTCGATTGGTACGAACACAAGTCATGCAGGAATTAGTAATGCAGGGATTAATAATGCAGGTATTAGTAATGCAGGGATTATAGTGCTGAGATTCGATTGGTACGAACACAAGTAATGCAGGGATTAGTAATGCAGGTATTAGTAATGCAGGGATTGTAGTGCTGAGATTCGATTGGTACGAACACAAGTAATACAGGGATTAGTAATGCAGGTATTAGTAATGCAGGGATTGTAGTGCTGAGATTCGATTGGTACGAACACAAGTAATGCAGGGATTAGTAATGCAGGTATTAGTAATGCAGGGATTGTAGTGCTGAGATTATTTTTTATTAAGTGTTTGGTTCATTGTATTAAAAATTAGCTATGCAATGTATAATCTAAGCTTGTGTTTGGTTTAAAACTGTACAAAATCTTCTTTACAATTATACCCTTGAATATTCTTCTTTTTGTATATGAAGAAATTTAAGAAAAGGATTGAGGGGCGATTTAGTAATTTTAGGGTCTTATCCAGGTATAGTTAATGCAGAGATTAGTAATCCCTTGGTTTCCTTGGAATTAGCTAAGCCCTCCTATGAGGTATAAGTAATCCATCTATTATGTATGCATAAATTGAATTGAACAACCAAACATTATATTGAATGAATTAAATTTTTATACAGAAATTATTTTACTTAATACAATCTACCAAATAACACTTTAGTGTTTGATAGGATAGAATAAAGAGTAGCTTTAATAAGTCGACGAGTGGACATAAATATATATAGAGAGAAAAAAACGATTTTGACAATTAACCAACTTATAGAAACAAAAGAAGCCTACGAAGTTTGACTATAATATTGCGCGGAAGAACTTGAAGTCTAATCTAAAACAAGGCAAAAGATTGGATGACGTTTCGTATGAGTAACGTCCATGGGAGTGTGCCACAGAAAATATTAAATGCTTTAAGCTATGACGTCATGACGGAGGGCGGACCGATGAGGGCAGGTTAAATAGAACGCCGTACGAATAACGTCCATGGGAGTGTGCCACAAAACATATCGAATGCTTTAAGCTGTGATGTCATGATAGAGGGCGGACCAATGAGGGCGGGTCAAGCAGAACGTCGTACGAGTAACGTTCATGGGGAGTGTGCCACAGAAAATATCGAATGCCTTAAGCAGTGACGTCATGATGGAGGGCGGACCGATGTGACGTCATGAACTGACAGACTTTTAAGTTGACAAATTTTTTAAGAAGGAATGCACATGTCATTTTAGACGAATCTCATGCCGGATCGGTGACTAATGTTCCTTAGGCCGTTTACTATTGTCTGGATGGATTTTATGCGGTCGGGATCCGGAGAGTCAGGCCCACACGAAAGACGTGGGTTATAGCACACGAAAATATAGGAATCGAGTCGGATCCCGGGCCCACGCGAAAGGCGTGGGCTATAGCACACGAAAATATAGAAATCAAGCCGAGTTCTCATTTTATGGCCCTAAAATGAAATAAAATAAGGAACGATCATGCCGGATCGGTGATTAATGTTCCTTAGGTCGTTTACTATTATCCAGATGAATTTTATGAGGTCTGGGTCTAAAATCCCGAATCTCACATCGGAATGAGAAAGAAAAAAATTAAAAAGTCTTATAAGAAACAACGTAACACAAATTTACATGGTATATATGTTTTTGGAACTCAATTTAATGTAACCCGAAAAATTAAATTTGTCTATACGTAAATCCAAAATTAATAATACAATGCCATGGACTTAGGCCGTGACACAAGAGATGACATAAAAGTGCAAAAGAAAATTGAAAAACAAACTGCAAAAAGAAGAAAAAAAATACACATCATGTCAATGATTTGCGACACATGATGCCTGCCTCCTTCACAACTTTGATTTATCAAGTTTTCCATGTTTTTACTTCACATATATTTCAAGCATTTCACGTTCGTAACATGACTGACCAGTTACCAATGGCAAACGTCCAATCGATCATTATTATTTTTCAGATTCTCAATTTTCCTTGACAAGAAAACAACACATAAACTCTGAAATTTCTATTACAACGTTGTCTGCCCAAAAAAATTCCATGGACCCCCCCCCTATTTTGACTTCCATGGCTAATAGTGTAATTTTCTTTTAATTTTATTATAATAACTACAATATATCTTTTTAAGGCGACTTTCTTGTGGTAGTAATTGCGAATGAGCAAGTAGGGGGCGGCAATTAAAGAGGTAGCGAAACTGATCGCAATTTCAGGAATAGGTTGACTTTCTTGTGGTAGTAATAGGTTGACCCAAAAGCTAGCTTATGAGATGAGGATTATCCAAGATTATATAAAGAGATCAAAGACCTCAAATCTCACCGAGCCCCCTCACGCCCAGGCCTGCACTCAGGAGCGTGGACAACATAAATGGGGGCCCAACATCGGTAACTATAATTGAGATGGACCTGGCTCTAATACCATGATAAATGGACATTGGTCTAACTCAACCCCAAAAGCTAGTTTATGAGATGAGGATTACTCAAAATCATATAAGGAGATCAAAAACCTCAAATTCCACCGATGTGGGACAACTCAATACACTCCCTCACGCTCATGCCTGTAGCGGGAGCGTGGACAACATAAATGAGGACCCAATAGCGGTAATAATAATTGGGATGAGCCTGGCTCTGATACCATGATAAATGAAAAATGGATCTTGGGCCTAACTCAACCCCAAAAGCTAGCTTATGAGATGAGGATTGCCCAAGACCATATAAGGAGACCAAAGACCTCAAATTCCATCGATATGGGACAACTCAACACACCCCCTCATGCCCATGCCTGTAGCGGGAGCGTGAACAACATAAATGGAGGCCCAACATCGGTAACAATAATTGAGATGGGCCTGGCTCTGATACCATGATAAATGGACCTTGGGCCTAACTCAACCCCAAAAGCTAGCTTATGAGATGAGGATTGCCCAAGATCAAATAAGGAGACCAAAGACCTCAAATTTCATTGATGTGGGACAACTCAACACACCCCCTCACGCCCAGGCCTGCACTCTAGAGCGTGAACAACATAAATGGGGGCCCAACATCGGTAACAATAATTGGGATGGGCCTGACTCTGATACCATGATAAATGGACCTTGGGCCTAACTCAATCCCAAAAACTAGCTTATCAGATGAGAATTGTCCAAGACCATATAAGGAAGCCAAAGACCTCAAATCACACCGATACGGGACAACTCAACAATAACTACAATATATCTGTTTATATAAGTGGCCGAATTAATAATTAAAAAATAAGACAAATCACCTTCTGTAATATATTACTAAAATATTAATAGTGTAATTTTTTTTACACTTCGGCGCTCATTTCTTTATTAGTCATTTAGGGAAGGTTCTGATAAAAACATTAAAGAATTGGTATTTAAATTCATTTTATTATAAAATTATTTAACTAAATCAACCTTTATCTCATTTCGAACTCTTTAGATCATTTATTGAAGCAATAATACATTTGAAAAATAATAATTAATGTATTCTTAATTTTCTAATTGGAGGACCGGAGAAACTATCAATGTACAAAACCAAATTTTCTTCCTTTATTTCCCTGGCCGAAAACAGAGAATGAGAGCCTTAGTGTAATTAGTAAAATCGATGTCATGTAATTTAAAAATTAGAGTTCGAACTGTAAAAATAACTTCTCGCAAAAATATAAGATAAAAACGACGGCTTGAATTGATTCTTGAATTGTTACAAGTCTTCCGACAATATCCATTTCAGTATTGTTGAAATAAGTATTTCTACGTACTATCAATCCTTATGATTCGACTCTTTTTCGAACCCCGCACATCACTGAAACTTAGTACACTCCTTTGTTCCCTAGCCAAATCTCTTCTCCCCTCTTCAGCCAAGGAAAGAAAAAGAAGATAAAAGTAACAAAAAAGGAGAGGAAAAACTCTACCCAAGAAGGGAACAGAGAAACAATTACTCCTAATGCAACTTCTACCAGCTTGAAATGGATAAGGATAAATGGATAAGTTTTAGCTTTGAATTCAGTGTAAACTAAAGTAAAATCCATGCAAAAGTAATTAATTCTTTCTATTTCAAAAATTTATTTATTTGCTACTACTACTAGTGTTTTAACAATTATATTCTTGAATGGTGTGCCTAGAGAGTTCTTCTCTCCCTCTTTCTCTCTTTCTTCATTTAACCTTCATTTAATCTAATTTTTTTTTCATTTTTTTCTAATTTTATTTTTAATTTTATTTTGTATTTTTCACCAATCAAATAGCAATACATGTCATACAAAGAAAGAGACTTTGCATGGTTGAGTTTTTCATTTTTAGACAAAGCCAAACTCAACCTCTTCCCTTCACCCTTTATAAGGTTAATCCATCTTCACTCTTTTCACCATCTTCACTTCACATCTTTCACTTTTCTTTTCTTTCTCATTTGCTTCTTAGCTATGGTTTTCAATAGAGATATTGCTCGCTTTTCTGTTGGTGTTATTGGTTAGTTCTTAACACTTTAAGTCGCCACAAAAAGAAAAAAACACACACACACACACACAACAAAACACAAACATAGAGTCAGAGTTGAAGAATTGTTAGTTTTTTTAAGGGAAAAGCTGATGGGGTTTTTCTATTTTTCACCATCTTCACTTCACATCTTCCATTTTTCTTTTCTTTCTCATTTGCTTTCTTAGCTATGGTTTTCAATAGAGATATTGCTCGCTTTTCTGTTGGTGTTATTGGTTAGTTCTTGACACTTTAAGTCGCCACAAAAAGAAAAACACACACACACACACAACAAAACACAAACATAGAGTCAGAGTTGAAGAATTGTTAGTTTTTTTAAGGGAAAAGCTGATGGGGTTTTTTTATTTTTCTATTTTTAATTTCAGGGAATGTCATTGCACTCATCTTGTTCTTGTCACCCTTGTAAGCTTCAATTTTCATTATTTATTCTTATTTTTCTTTTATTTAGTTTAATAAATAAGTTTTTTTTATATATATAACATTTATATAAGTTCCTTCGTTTTATTTTACGTGAAGGTATTTGACTCGGCATACATTGGCATAGAGTTTAAATAAAAAAGAAAGGACTTGAAATTTATGATTTTAAATATATCACTGTAATCTTGTATATATAGCTTAATTATCTGATTATCATGAGAGAAAATTTTCAAGATTACTAAATTTTTTTTATAAATTTTTGTTTTAATTTGATTAATTACAGGCCAACTTTCATACGTATATGGAAAAACAAGTCTGTAGAGCAATTTTCTCCTATTCCGTACCTTGCCACATTTGTCAACTGTGGGCTTTGGGTGTTGTATGGTATCCCTTGGGTACAACCAAACAGCATCTTGGTTGTGACAATTAATGGCACTGGACTTGGCATTGAGATTGTGTACCTAACGTTGTTTTTCTTGTACTCTGATCGTAAGCTAAGGACGAAAGTTTTTCTTATCATTCTTGGTGAAATTATCTTTGTTGCTACACTTGCAATTTGTGTTCTAAGTTTTGTCCATGGAAACAAGAAAAGAGCTGCTATTGTTGGTAGCATTTGCATGGTTGGCAACATTTTGATGTATGCTTCCCCTTTGGCCGTCATGGTAAATACTTTCTTTCTTTTTTGTTCTTTTTCTTTCCATATATGTTGTTCCGACTCTTCAAAATATCGTTGGGTGCGTATCAGATATTCCAAAAAGTTGGAGAGTCCGATCGAGCAACATATAGCTTTATTCTTGCATGTTACAAAAACTTGTCACCATGGTGGAAATATGAACTAGTGACCTAATAAAGATTTTAAACCCCTTGACCACTAAGATATGCTTCTTGGATTTGTTAAGAGAATTAAAAATATAATACATAGATACAAACCGTTGCCTTATATATACAGTTTAATTTTTCGGGCGAAGAGGGTTCGTTTCGCCCCGTCCCTCGCTATCGCTACTGAAGGATGGTCGGTTGAACATTCTCACTGAAAAATTATACTATTATACAATATTTTCTTTGGTTTTTTGGTTTAAGAAAGAAAGGAGGAAAAAACAAGAAAAAGAGAATCATGGAAATGGCATTTCTAAACTCAGGTTTTACATGTTGTTATTGCAGAAACTGGTGATCAAGACCAAAAGTGTGGAGTACATGCCTTTCTTCCTTTCACTTTTCTCTTTTCTCAATGGTGTTAGTTGGACTGCCTATGCTCTTATCCGTTTCGACGCCTACATTCTTGTAAGTAATAGCTCCTATCCGTTTCGACGCCTACATTCTTGTAAGTAATGTTCCTATCCGTTTCGACGCCTACATTCTTGTAAGTAATAGCTCCTATCCGTTTCGACGCCTACATTCTGGTAAGTAATGCTCCTAAGTAGTACAATAATAAACTGAATTTAATTTGTTACTTGACTTTTTTTTAATTTTTTTTTTAAAGTGGATTGTATGCTTATAAATAGTGGGGAGACACACACACATACATATGAATACATACATATAAAATAAGTTTCCAATAATTGTCACAAGGTAGTTGTGAAAGCTTACTCTAAACTCATTGTGTTAAAATTGTGAATTTGGATTATCTCTGGTTTACATTTTTGGCATTTAACATATCTATAGGCAAGATGACAATCTTTTTTACGTTTATAACTCTTTCCTTATATAAATAACCATTCTAAAAAAGAAAAAAGCAACTTTTTATATTGATTCTGTGATGTCTCAGTAGTAGTTAATTTTAGTATGATAGCTCTAACTTAACCACCAAATCAAAACTTTCTTGGCTTGTAATTTATCTCGTTAAGCTAATAAAGATCTTTAAGTTGTTCCAAGTATCAATGAGAAAATGAATTGTTATTCGTAACAACCATATAAATTCGTATCGAACAGCTTGATGCACTATCTCCCTTCAACCCTTTGAGCGAAATGCGGCAAAAGAAAAGGAAGGAAAATCTATAGACCGACCCCATCATCTCCACCCGTAGGAACTACAAGATCACCCTAAGGACGCCTTCGGCATCCAGGGGTCATAGACCGACCATAGAACCCTGTTCAATAAGTGGAACACATTAGCTGTCCGTTCTCAGGTTGGACAGTCAGGGTCAGAGAAGGGCGATGAAACTCATTGTTAGTTAGAATGGGATTCCAACTCAGCACCTTTTGAATGAGATTTTGAGATATAGGAATTAGTTACGAATATCATCACTAATTTGTCGCTAAGTAGGCTGTAGCTAACATGGTATTTTGATAATAGACGGATTTTTCTGTTTAGCGACAGAATTTTTTCGTCACGTTTCTACTTTTTGTAGTTAATATTAATTCTAATTCTTAGTTTTCCAATTAACCAATATCCATTTCTATGATTATCAATCTTATTTTAAATATTTTTATACCCATACTTTGTTTCAGGCACCAAATTCAATGGGAACTGTTCTTGGGCTGGCCCAATTGCTACTTTATGCTACATATTACAAGTCCACTAAGAGACAAATAGCAGAAAGAGAGACCAAAGGAGAGTTAGTCATGGCTGAAAAATCTGTCACTGGGGTGGCCCAAAAGCCTAGACATGATTCTAGAGTTTAAGTTTATTATTCGTAAAAAGCCCATTTAACTTTAATTGGTCTATTTAGCCCATCTTTGTTTGGGTCTTTTGCTCTTCATTAGCTTCCCTAGTC
>MCJB01001969.1:116693-128743 GCA_002018475.1 Nicotiana obtusifolia
CCCCCCTCCCTTTCAATATGTAACAATGCTACAAATAACATGGAAATTAAGCTGAAAAGTCGGCAGTTTTCGCTACAGTTGTTGTTGTTGCTTCAACGAAGATAACAGTTTATCAATATTATATGTCGAAAAACGAAGTCAATGTATGATGCTTGACTTTATAGAGGGATCTTCACATTTAAGATTTTTTGTAAAAACACACAGATTATCAGTACAACTCAATGCAGTACTTGTATCTGCACATCTCAGATTTCTTTGCACAAAAACTGATGAAATAAACATGCCTAAATACACAAAAGATAAATTTTCATCGAATTGATTTTCTCTGCTTCAGAAGCATCAATTTTTCTTGGAGTTAAACAAGTTGAACATCTAGCTAAACATTCGTATATGTACTGACTAAAACTATAGTAACTACCAACTTACTTTCTGCATAAGCTACTTTTGTAAAGGGGAGTCCGGTGCACTAAGCTTCCGCTATGCGCGGTGTCAGGAGAACGGTCGGACCACAAGGGTCTATGGCACGCAACCTTACCTTGCATTTCTGCAAGAGGCTGTTTCTACGGCTCTATTCCGTGACCTTTTAGTTACATATCAATAACTTTACCAGTTACGCCAAGACTCCCCTACTTCTGTATGTTCCCTCAAATTCTATTTCCAAGACAATGAAACTGATCATCGCCCAGTGTGCTAGACTAGAGCTTGATTTAAAAGCCAGCAATGGCTTAAATAAAATTAGAAGTGCTTCAAAACTGGACATTTACAAGATCCTAACCAGAACCAAAAGAGACTCAGCAACATCCAAAAACAATCACAGGAAAAACAAATGATGGTGTGACCCAATCTAACTGGATTTTAAACTTAGAGTTTGGACAAAAATTTACAATATAACCAAACTGAAAAAAGACAATAACTCCTCATGATCTGAGTCACATCAGAATGATGGTATGACCTAAGTTGGCAGGCAAATAAGACTTATTGACAATTCAGGATAAAAAGATTCAACATTTTCATCTTCAAGATTATACGCACCCATATCTCTTCCACCACCATCTTTCAATACGGCATTTTCCTCACGCCAATCATCAGTAAAATATACGTGATCAGGCTTGACTCTTGTAAACTTAGAAGACTCAACGACCATATAAGAAAACCAAGGACTTCAAATTCCTCGCACCCCCCACATGCCTTGATCAAAAATAAGATATATATGTTAATTTTATTATTTATACTTTGTAGAACAAAAATAACTTATTTTATTTTATTTTATTAATTCAAATCATTAATCTGATATATATATATTTAATCATGTATGTCACTGTACTTCTTTAAATTATCTGTATAATTATTTCGTAACTCGATGAACATATGTTTACCAACAAAAATTATATTTCTTGAAATAACTTGTGAACTTCAAGAGAAACAAATACCAATCCTAATGCAACAAAAGCAGAAAAAGACAAAATAGTATTCGGACGAGCTCGAAATTTTGAGTATTATTTTTCAAATCAATTTTGTTGTGATTTCTTTTCATAGTGAAAATAGGACACTGAAATTAGAATATAGGAGGGGAATCAAATTAAAGGGTTTTTATATGCATGTTTACCCTTAAAATTGGATAACAATTAATTTTGTTCGTAGTGC
The DNA here is from genome assembly GCA_002018475.1 of Nicotiana obtusifolia. Taxonomy (NCBI): domain Eukaryota; kingdom Viridiplantae; phylum Streptophyta; class Magnoliopsida; order Solanales; family Solanaceae; genus Nicotiana; species Nicotiana obtusifolia. The sequence goes on from MCJB01001969.1 coordinate 118,338, forward strand.
TAAGGATCCGTAAACTAATTTGATACTAAATAACATTATGGAAAAAGCAATTGAAATATTATGACAAGAAGAAAGATAACGAAACCATGAACTATGATGAACGATAATAAAAATGACAGAATCTTCGTGTGGACAGTGAATGTTGTATCAAACAACTGGAGAAATAATAATTTAAATTGAGAGAATCTGATGCCTGCAATGGTTAACGAAATATGCCTCTTACAGGCCAAAATAAGAGTTCTAAATGTGGTAAATAACTAATTACAAGATAAATCCCCCAAAGTACGGGATAGAATCTCCTTAAATCGTGGTATAACGGCTATGATGATTGAGATAATTACTCCTGGCGAAATATCCGGTGAGTGGCGAGATATGCGGTTCGAGGCCGGTCTTTAATCTCTTAGTATTCCTCGATCAGTTATATCGGTTTGTCTTGTCCCGGCTACCCCAACTGTCGTACCCGACCTCTTGATCTCGGACCGGAAGAGTTCGGCCGCATACTATCTCCGTTCTGACTTCCCTAGGTTATATTTGACCCGCTTGCACTTGGATGTAACCGACCCGATTTCATACAAATGTATCCGACCCAATACAGATAGTCCCCTCGTTTATTAGAGAGTAAGGATAATAAACGATATGAATCCTTATCCTCCGATCTCTTGGGGCAAGTGACCGATATACACATTAATCACGACACGTGGACAGAGTCATTCTTTAACTTGTTCGCGAAGGCAACCTAGGCGTGACGGCAGTTTTATGACGTACGCAAGTGCCAATATAAGTAATCATCACAGAACATTGATTCTGCAAGCCCAGCCCACTGCCTAAGTACAGGGGTCGTTTGGTAGGCCGTATTAAGTAAAATAATCCCCGTATAAAAATTTAATCCGTTCAATACCATGTTTGGTTGGTCAATTCAATTTACTCCTACCTAATACATGGATTAGTTATACCTCATATGAGGGATTAACTAATACCAAGGAAAGCAAGGGATTACTAATCCTGGATTAGCTATATATGGATAAGACTTAAAAGTACTAAATTCAGACTTATACATTACATAATTAATTTTTAATACAATGAACAAACACTTCATAAAAAATAATGCCAGCACTACAATTCTGCATTACTAATCCCTGCATTACTTGTATTGGTAAAGGAACCCTAAGTCCTTAATGTTAATTCCTAATAAAGTAAGAACAATAACCCTAATCTAATCCTCTTATTTTCGAGTTTGGACCTTCCTCAATCCTCAGTTCTCAACTTCTCATCTCCCTCCTCAGTAGTCAGTTCGACAGTTCTTACTTCTCTGACCTCAACTCCTCAAGGCTCAATCGTCGATCATCACTCCTCAGTTCCTCACCACTCACGAGTCACGACCCAGTACCCACCTACCACTGCCGAGTGCCGACGCCCTCACCAGTACCTCCAAAATTAGGGTTCTGACTTCCGATTGAACTCGCTCATCCTTCTTCCTCAGGTGTCAGGTTAGTGGTTACCTCTTAGCTGCGGCTCCTAGCTCCTTCTTTTTTCAAGAAATCAATTTTCTTTAAACTTTGTGTAGAGATACGGTTGAATAAAGAAATTATCGAAAAATAATAATTTAAATCTTGCTAAACTAATTTTGAATTAGAAGGTCCTTCAGAAATACATACGGCTCATTCTTCATTTCTTTGTGTGTCCTTTTTTTTCTCTTGGATAAAAAGAAAGAAAAATTATCAAAAATAATTTTCGATTTTTCTGGTTTCTGCTATTGTTTGTAGCATATATGCGCGTTAATTTCTCCTACTGTGCATATTGCTGTTGCTGTGACTTGTGAGCCTGTGACGCCTTTTTCCTCCTCTCGTCGGTTAGTGGTTACCTCCTTCTTCTGAGTTCCTTTTCAATTTTACCTCGTTGGCGTCACTCCTCCTCCTCCTGCTGGTTTCTTTAAAATTTCGATTTTTTAGCTATTCTTTATAGTATATATGCTTATTTGCGTCTTACTTTTAGGACTCTTTCGAGTTAACAACTTTAGCTGCATTTTGCCTTCAAGTGATTTGCTAGCTTCTTGGTAATTTGATTCTAGTTTCAGCAGCAGCACTCTGTGTTAGACTGTTAGTTGGTTCTGATTTAGCAGCACTCTGTGTTAGTTAGCAGTTAGCTTCGTGGTAATTTATTCTGATTTACAAATACATGCAGCTACTGCTTATTCCTTATTGTATACTTTTGTATGCGTAACTTATTGTGGTTGAGTATTTGATTGTTGTGGTTGAGTAGTTGTGGTTGTACTGATTAAATTGTGGTTGCACAGCAGTCAAAGCAGCAAGCACAATCAGCTTTTTACACTGTTTTTACTCAATCAGCAAGTCAGAAACAGATTAACAGTTTAACACTGCCCAAATGAGCGGCATTGCTCGCAGCCTGGCACAATTAACAGTAGGGGTGGGCACAATTATTGAAGTTGCAATCATAATGATAACAGATGCTTATATAATGATCCAAATCCACTGAAAAGATGCTAAAAACATTTCCAACTTCCAGCGGACTTATCCGAATAAGAGGTTGCATGATCTAATGTGGATGACTGCAACAGATCATCAAGAGAGGAAATTCTTGATGCAGATGAAATTAATTAAGCAGGAAGACAAAGGAGCTCATCTTTGGTTGAGGGATCTTGAGATTAAGAAATGGACTCTGCATAAGGATGGTGGCAGAAAATGGAGAATTTTAATTACAAATGTATTAGAGTCCTTCAATGGATAGTTGACGTTAGCCCATGGACTACCTCTCACTAGGGGTGGACATAATACCGACCGAACCGAAAAAACCGACCAAACCGAAAATTTCGGTTTTTTCGGTTTCGGTTTTTCGGTTTTCGGTTTTAAATTTTTAAAATTTCGGTTTTCGGTTCGGTTTTCGGTTTTAAGATTTCGGGTTTTCGGTTTAACCGAAAACCGAAAATTTTACTACTATATAACATTATATATATGAAGCCCNTAATAATTTAAATCTTGCTAAACTAATTTTGAATTAGAAGGTCCTTCAGAAATACATACGGCTCATTCTTCATTTCTTTGTGTGTCCTTTTTTTTCTCTTGGATAAAAAGAAAGAAAAATTATCAAAAATAATTTTCGATTTTTCTGGTTTCTGCTATTGTTTGTAGCATATATGCGCGTTAATTTCTCCTACTGTGCATATTGCTGTTGCTGTGACTTGTGAGCCTGTGACGCCTTTTTCCTCCTCTCGTCGGTTAGTGGTTACCTCCTTCTTCTGAGTTCCTTTTCAATTTTACCTCGTTGGCGTCACTCCTCCTCCTCCTGCTGGTTTCTTTAAAATTTCGATTTTTTAGCTATTCTTTATAGTATATATGCTTATTTGCGTCTTACTTTTAGGACTCTTTCGAGTTAACAACTTTAGCTGCATTTTGCCTTCAAGTGATTTGCTAGCTTCTTGGTAATTTGATTCTAGTTTCAGCAGCAGCACTCTGTGTTAGACTGTTAGTTGGTTCTGATTTAGCAGCACTCTGTGTTAGTTAGCAGTTAGCTTCGTGGTAATTTATTCTGATTTACAAATACATGCAGCTACTGCTTATTCCTTATTGTATACTTTTGTATGCGTAACTTATTGTGGTTGAGTATTTGATTGTTGTGGTTGAGTAGTTGTGGTTGTACTGATTAAATTGTGGTTGCACAGCAGTCAAAGCAGCAAGCACAATCAGCTTTTTACACTGTTTTTACTCAATCAGCAAGTCAGAAACAGATTAACAGTTTAACACTGCCCAAATGAGCGGCATTGCTCGCAGCCTGGCACAATTAACAGTAGGGGTGGGCACAATTATTGAAGTTGCAATCATAATGATAACAGATGCTTATATAATGATCCAAATCCACTGAAAAGATGCTAAAAACATTTCCAACTTCCAAGGATTTTCAATTGCGAAGCACAAAATTGAATAAAGTAATATCCATAACAATATATTGAGTCTATATCGGATATAAAAATCTTGAACCGTTAAAAACCGAAAAACTAAACCGCAAATAACCGAAACCAACCTTGAAAAAACCGCACCGAACCGTAAAAATTTTGGTTTGGTTTGGTTATTAAAATCAAAAACCGAATAAACCAAACCGAAATTCTACAAAACCGAACCGAACCGACCGATGCCCACCCCTACCATAAATCCTTCATTTTCTAATCATATTTGGTAATTGAATCCGTACCTTGCCTTAGAGTCATGATTGCAGTCCACAAATGATAAATTATGGTGAGATTAGATATGTCAAAATCTCTCCTAAAAATTGTTCCAAACTTTCTTCGCATTTGACGTGTACACAATACTCGACATCAATTCACTTGATACCGTGCTTCCACTACATGACGACGCAATAGCATTGTATTTTTCCCATTGCTCTGCTAATTCTCCTCTGTAATTGCTTTTCCCACAAATATTGTCTACAAGACCAAGCTTACTCTTTCCTCGTCGTGCTAACTCCATCAGTCTGCTCCAAAGGGCATAATTTTCTGGCCTTGTGAGTTTGAGCGGCATCAACACAAGTGCTGGAGCATCTCTAGCTTGTAAAAATAGTGGATGATTGTGGTCAAGCGAAGCAACTTCATTTTTGGCCATGGCTGCTCAAATCTGAGCTTCATCAGTGCTTTGTTTTCCTAAATTCCGGCGGGTTTTCAATCGGAGCTGTAAATCCTAAGACCGCTGCTCTTATACCATGATAGAATCCATTGGGTCTTCGACTGAAATGACATGCAAGTGAGAGAAGTAATTGAGAGAGAAGAAGAAGATCACTATTACTGTTCGATTAAGAACATTACAAGAGCTAGGGAGGGGTTTTTTATATTAGTGGTTAGTGGTTGACAGCTCTTAAACCGAACTCTTGGTAATTACACAATGACCCCACTGTCTCTAGGCTGTTACACATTACACTGCTATACACACACTGCTGCACGTATACAAATACAATTATATATCAATAGTAATAGATTTCGATCTCAGTAAACTAAATCAATTTATTTATTATTTAATTTCATAAATAGCACTAAATATATCCTTAAATTAAGGATTTGGTATAGTTGGCCGTGATAGTGTAGTGATTCTATCCCTCCCTTACGTTTTCTTTTTCCTTCCACCCCCAAAAAGCGAAAGGCGGGAATTATTTACTAGTTAACAGAGTAAACCCTAAAATAGTTTGGCAAAACAAGATGTTGCGGAGACAGGATTTGAACCGGCTGCGATCCTAAGCTCTAACCCATAAAGTTCTAAATTAAGATCCAACTATGAGCATTATTGCCAATGGGGGAGAACAACACACCTGGAGCGGGACATAGAGGTGAATATGCCATATATTAGCTGTACTAAGAACCTTCTAAAAATCTTAAGTTGAACACATAATTTAAATTTTGGATCCGCCCTTATATATCGGTAAGACAAGAACCTATGTTTTAGCTAATTCCAGTCTTTTAAAACTAATTTTTTAGCGTCGTTTGACGGTAGTTATTATGTTATTGTTTCGTTTAGCGGTCAACGTCTCTAGCGCTCACTAAGCCAGCCTTGTATGTCGAGAAAAATCTAGATTACATATATTCATCTTTAGCAACAGGCTTAGAATGTGAGCGTAGATTGGTTTTACGATTCATTGCAAACGTTCTTTTAATTAAGTATTATATAAGTGTTTTCACATAAGATTGGTTAAAAAAAGATAATATTAAAAAGATCGACAATTAATTACAAGAGTTCCTTGTAAAGTTTTTTCTTCTAATTCAAATGATAACTTATTTCCTCAAGTAGGGAAAAAGGAGCGTGTTATTTTGGTATATACCCTGAATGATTCGATTGTCTTATCCTCATTCAGACTTTTCCAATCTACGAACAAGTCTAGTTTTCCAACCTATGAACACGCACAACTTTTCTAGTCATATTTCATACGTTTGCAACTATTGCATTTCCTCCAAAACCTAAAGTTTTCAGCATATTGCCCAAACTCGTCTCTATACATAGCTAGCAGACCAAGTCTGTCTTTGCACTTTGCAGTACAACACTAAACCTTAGAAAACCTTGGTACCTACTTTCATTCAAAATGAAAATGGGCATTATCAAATCCATGTTCATTTTCCCTTTTTTTCTCATGGCTCATTTCCTCCTCTTCACTCATTCTGATGCAGCCATATTTGACGTTCAAAACAATTGTTGCCGACTCGACTCTGGTCAAACCTGGACAATATCCGTGCCACCTGGCACGTCAGCAGCCCGTGTTTGGGCCCGAACTGGTTGCAATTTCAATGGTTTGGACCGCGGTGTCAGACTGGAGATTGCAATGGTCTTCTTCAGTGTCAAGCTTTTGGGGAACCCCCAAACTCTGTAGCTGAATATGCCTTAAACCAATTCAGCAATCTTGATTTTTTCGACATCTCTCTCGTCGAAGGATTTAACGTGCCGATGGACTTTAGCCCTACCTCCACTGGGTGCACCCGTGATATTAGGTGCACTGCTGATATTAATGGAGAATGTCCGAACGAATTACGAGCTTCTGATGGGTGTAATAATCTTTGTACTGTTTTCAAGACTGATGATTATTGTTGTAATTCTGGGAATTGTGGCCCAACAGATTTATCAAAGTTCTTTAAGGATAGGTGTCCTGATGCCTATAGTTACCCTAAGGATGATCAAACTAGCACTTTTACTTGTCCTACAGGAACTAACTATAGAGTGGTTTTCTGCCCATAAATGCTACAAACCATATATATTTTGCGATAATAAATTTATCATGCGTCATACCCTTTAATTTACTGTAATTATTTGAACAATGAATTTTATTGAACATTGGACAGAATTGTTAGAAATGATGATCTTTTGACTATGTCTTTTTTGGGTTAAATATCTGAGGTTCGAAATTCACTACCGCTGCGTAATGTCCATTTAAGGGAAATTTTCAGCACTCAAATTAAAGGTAAAAGATCTCATCATTTTGTAGCGCTGGCCCACTATGAGAACGTAGACAATATTCATAAACCCTTTTGAATTCTTGATTTTTTTTATAATATTATGATAATACCAAAAATGGAATTCCTTTTGGCATTTTTTCTGCAAAATAATCCATGTATTGGTAGTTCTGAATATGTTTCACCAACTACCCATGTTAAAAATATTATGGGAAAATTATAAAGCAAGTTGCATGGACAAGCAGTGACCTTACTGAAAATGTTGTTGCCGTGACCTCTTCAAGCTTTTACTTTTAAATACGGAAAAGGGCCAGACTATTGGGTTTGGTATAAATATGCCTTCCGTTTACTTTTTGAACCAAAAATGCCTCAACCATTATCTTTTTTGTGAAGATCTGTAAGTGGACTGAGACTATTATTATACCAAAGCCAGTATCTGAGGGAAAGTTTTGGCCTTTCTACATTTTTAAAATCATTTTCTTCATTTTACATTTATCATTGGAATTGCCATATTTTGAAAATGTTCATCAAAAGATCTTAATTTGCACACTCAAATGTCAGCTACAGCGATAAATTTCATTTCCTTTCTCATTATCGTAAGATAATCGAAGAACCCATTATGAATCCATGGGCTTCAAATTCTTGAGCAGTCTAATGTATCTCTTCACAATTTTTTTTTTGAATTTTATAAATTCTTAGTCAGTGTTAGACCCAAATGATAATTTTCTGTAGAAAATAAAATATTTATATCTGAGGTACTTCTCCTTGAACAAAATCCTATTTTCACAGCAAAAAAGGACATTAAATCAAATTTTTTTCCTTAACCGGACCCCTTCGATTAGCATAGCATTCTTATTGTTATTGTTTGAAAAATGGAGGAACGGAGTAAACATGAGAGTCATGGTTGTGGTGTTAGTGTAGTTGCTATGGTGTAAAGGGGGTGGTGACAGCCATGATAGTGGTAAAATTGGGTAGATGGAAAAGTTAATTTTTTTTGACAATTAAGAGTTTGGCCATTTTTGGGTTGGATTAAAAAGAGGATTGTGTGTGGGTTTATTTAATTGGGGTCATGATTTAAAATTGGACCAGTAAGAAATTTTCACGTGTAATTTAAATAACCTTTTTTTTATTTGGCGTTTGTAAATGTCTAATTTTGGCTCTTTTCTTTTCTTCTTACCTCTTTTATGTTTATTATGTGTGTATTTGTAGGTTTTAAGGTTTGATTATAGTTTAATTAAAAAAGGACAAAAGAGTTTGTGCTAAGTTGCATTTTTAACTAGATTAGGCCAAATATTCGAACCAAATCAGTGGCCTGATGGCACTGACCCAGTCCGGATCCAGGCCTGCCAGGGAAGGGGGGCTAAAACGACATTAGAAGGCTCTAGACCTATATGTCTCCCAACTAAGGTTTTGCTTAAACTACGTCATTTCACTTGATGAAATCAGAGATCCAATCTCAACCATTGATCACCACCCTTCAATCCAATTGACCTAATTTCATCTCCTTTTCCAAATTAAAGGCCAAAAAATCAGATTTTTGGCTATTTATCCAAGCCCTAGAGACCTCTCTCCTCTCTCTCACCCTCTCTTAAGTCGCCGCCGCTCCTCCTCTCCTCTATTTCAGGAATTGGTAAGAGTTTCGACCATTGTCGAAGTCATAATTCTTCACTACATGTAAATCGGCTGCGAACAAATCTTGGTTAACGACTTAGCGTACCACACAAATTGAAACTGAAACTACATTTTCAAAATTGTATTATACCAACCATGATACCCATAATGAAAGTCCTGTCAAATCCCAGAAACTGCACCCAATAGTTGCACCAAACACCATATATAGTCCAAAAATAACTTAAATTGCACATAGAAAAGTACACAAAACACTAGAAGTGATAAAAAATAGCAGAAACTATAAAATTTGTGTCTTTAAAGATGAGTTTCCCTTTATGGACACAATCCACTCATGATGAAACTTCGTATTGGTTCGATATACTTTTATCTTCAAGGAGTAGTCCAGTATTAAATGCGGGTCGAATCATTTGGCTGCCTGATTGCCTTGAATAAATTAATTAAATTTCACTTCGTTACAAGCAAGAAATAATTTATCTCCTACGCGAGAAAGATAGGTATGATATTAAACTTTATTTTTTTTTAATTTCTTTGTCTTTTGTTCTTGTCTTTTAGTTTTCTAAAAATAGATAAAGAATTTCTTGTAGATTATCTAACCCGTAATATTTAAGAACATCCAACTTGTAATACGACGAAAGAATATTTTTCACGATCCATGGAGAGATGGTTCACTAATAGACCGAGGGATAAGTTATTCTCTCATTCACATCAAGGATCATGAAAGTTTAGAATTCATATTATGCAAGCTAATCATTCCCTTAAAAAGATAATACTCTTTCTTATTATTTTTATTTGTTTATTTATTAGTCTTTTTATTTACACGTAAAAGAAAATTATAAATAAAATTCGAAATACTAAATAATCTAAACTAAAATAATCAAAATAAAGTTTCAATAAATTTAACAACAATACTTCGTTAAATATTTAATGGAGATGAAAAATATTTTTAGTTACACTTAAAAGACTAAAATTGCTCATGAGTATATGTAGAGAACAATTAACCATTTTTGGCATTTTTTCAAAGTATTGTCCACGTATACTAAACAAAAGAAAAACGAAAACCCTTCTCTGACTCTCTTCCTTACCTCCGCACCAAACAACTTTTACTCTTAATTTTTTGTTTGGTCCTTAAACCCTTTCTCTTCCCACTCTCGGCTACTTTAGCAGCGCTTAATATTGTTAGCAGCTTTTTGTTGCGTTGGGGCTGGCAAAGGTGAGTCCATGAGCTTGACTGTGATCACTACTATAGTTTTTATATCTTCTAATTTTGTTTCCTGGAGTTCTGTTCATTTTGCTATACTTATTTATTTATTTCTTGATATAGAGGGTGTTTCTACAGTCTCTGTAAATTTTTCTTGTGGGTTTTGTCTGAAGTGGAAAATGTGAAAATTACCTTTAGTTATTGAAGAACCTGAAAAAATCTGCCCCCATTAAACCCTTCCAATAGAGAACCTATTGTTTTTTAAATAAAAAGAAATACCCTTTGATTAGAGAATCGGTGGAAATAATTCATAAGCTTCTCTTTCCCACATTTAAATATGGTGATATACTGAATAGCTGAAAAGTTGAGCATTTTCTTATTCTGCAGTGAAGGTCATGCGTTATGCTACTTTCAGTTTTGGATGTTCATCAAATGAGAAGTGCTATAGCAAAATTAAGAAGATAGCAGTTTCTCTTTCTCAAATTCCTAGGTGTAGAAGATGGTACAACAGCAGTAGTGCTGGACTTTCGTCGAGATTTCCCTCACACAACGCTCATCCAATTCTCCAATCCTGTGGTCTTCAGCATTGGTTCAAGAATTGGCAAGAATTGAGAAAGAGTAAACTTACAGCTAGCACTTTTG
>MCJB01001970.1:0-13541 GCA_002018475.1 Nicotiana obtusifolia
TGCAAAGGATTGGCAGTGTTTGGATAGCGAGAAAGAAAGCTTTGTCATCCCAATCGGAGCATGTTACAGCTGTGAAAAGGGGTCAAACGTAATACCTTTTGACCGCATCTGCATTGACAGCTGTCTCGGGGTCATTTCCTTCGGCGTCTCCCAAATATAGTGCTCTCTTTGACAACACTCTTCTTATAATGTACAGACCTTTCCGATTTAGAGTAAATTTTCCTTTGGCTTCTTCATGATGCAGGAGAATATGTCTCAAAACGAGTTGTCCCACTTTGAATTTTCTGGGCTGCACTTTTTTGTTATAGGCACGAGCCATTCTTTGTTGGTACAGCTGCCTGTGGCAAACTGCGGCAATCTGCTTTTCATCAATCATAGTCAACTGTTCCAATCGGGTTTTGACCATTCATCATCCTCTATCTCGGCTTCAACGAAGATCCGAAGAGAGGGAATCTCAACTTTTGCGGGTATTACGGCTTCAGTGCCGTAAACTAATAAATAAGTTATGGCCCCATGTAAATGCTTGTGCGATATCCAATAGTGCAAAAGGTAGCTTTTCATGCCATTGTTTGGAGCCCTGAATCATTTTCCTGAGGATCTTCTTGATGTTCTTGTTTGCAGCTTCAACGGGTCGTTAGCTTTGGGCCGATAAGGGGTAGAATTATGATGTATAATTTTAAAATGTTCAAATACCTTCCTCATCAAGTGGCTGTTCAAATTTGCAGCATTGTCTGTAAAGATAGTTTAGGAATACCAAAACAACAAATAGTGTTGGAATGCACGAAGTCCACCACTGCTTTCTTGGTGACGACTTTGAAAGTGACTGCTTCAACCCACTTTGTGAAAAAATAAATTTCAACCAAGATAAATTTGTGGCCATTTGAAGCTTTCCGCTCGATTGGCCCAATAACATCAATGCCCCAAGCAACGAACGGCCAAGGCGCTGACATAGGATGTAACTCTAAATGCGATGCATGAATCAGGTCACCGTGTATCTGGGACTGATGGCATTTCCAGATGAAACTGAAAGAATCCTTTTCCATGGTTATCCAGTAATAACCTGTCCGGAGGATTTTATTTGCAAGGACATACTCGTTCATGAGGCCCACATACTCCCGAATTCACTTCATTCATGATCTTTTCGGCTTCTCAGGAATCTACGCACCTCAAAAGGTTCAGATCTGGAGTTCTTTTGTATAGGACCTCTCCGCTCAAAAAGAAACTGCTTGCAAGCCTTCTGATAGTTCCTTTTGATCACCACTGGCCTGCTTGGGATATTCTTTTGTTTTCAAAAACCTTTTGATATCATGGTACTATGGCTGAACATCTGGCTCCATTTCAATTGTATTACAATAACCATGCCTTCTCGGACTTGGATTTCTAGCAGGTCAATATGAAAATTACCCGGGTCTGGCAGCATTGAGGCCAAAGTAGCTAGTGCATCCGCTAGCTCATTTTGGAATCGAGAAATATACCTGAACACAACGGACTTGAACCGTTTTCTAAGATCTTCCACATGTTGCCTGTATGGGATGAGTTTAATGTCTCGAGTTTCCCATTTGCATTGGGCTCGCCGAATGATCAAATCAGAATCTCCCAAGATTAAAAATTCCTCTACATCCAGATCAACTGCCATGTTCATGCCCATGATACATGCTCATATTCGGCGGTGTTGTTTGTACAAAAGAACCGAAGCCGGGCCGTTGCCGGATAATGCTGCCCTATGGGTGAAATCAGAATTGCTCCGATCCCGACACCTTTTGCATTTACAGCTCCATCAAAAAACATTTTCCAAGCATTGGTGTCCTCTGGAATTACTTCAATTGAGTACACTTCCTTGTCTTGAAAATAAGTGCTTAGGGGTTGGTATTCATCATCAACCGGGTTCTCAGCTAGATGATCCGCCAAGGCTTAGGCTTTCATTGTCGTGCGAGTGACATAGACAATGTCAAATTCTATGAGCAGGATTTGCCATTTTGCCAACTTTCCTATAGGCATCGGCTTCTGGAATATATATTTTAAAAGATCCATCCTAGTTATGAGATATGTGGTGTAAGCCAGCAGATAATGTCTAAGCTTATGGGCAACCCAAGTTTGGACGCAGCAAGTTCTTTTTAACAAAGTGTATTTGGCTTCATAACTGGTGAACTTCTTGCTCAGGTAATATATGGCTTGCTCTCTCTTCCCAACCACATCGTGTTGCCCCAGGACACAGCCAAAAGAATTTTCCAAGACTATCAGGTACAAGAACAAAGGTCTTCCTGGCTCGGATGGAACCAGAACTGGCGGGTTTGACAGATATTCTTTCATTTTATCAAAAGCTTCTTAACACTCATCTGTCTGTTTGATCGCCGCGTCTTTCTTTAATAGTTTGAATATGGGATCACAAGTAGTAGTGAGCTGAGCGATGAATTTGCTGATGTAATTCAATCTCCCTAGCAGACTCATGACCTCTTTCTTGCTCTTCCGAGGTGGCAAATCCCGAATAGACTTTATCTTTGTTGGATCTAACTCGATACCCCTCCCACTGACTATAAACCCCAGAAGCTTTCCTAACGGAACTCCAAATGCACATTTAGCTGGGTTCAATTTCAAGTCATACCTGCGCAGATGCTCAAAGAATTTCCTCGAATCTCGCAGATGGCCTTCTTGTGTTCTGGATTTAATGATCACATCATCCGCATACAACTCAATTTCCTGGTGCATCATGTCATGGAAGATGGCAGTCATAGCTCTCATGTAGGTTGCCCGGCGTTTTTCATGCCAAATGGCATGACCCTGTAACAGTAAGTACCCCAAGGTGTGGTGAAAACCGTCTTTTCTGCATCTTCTTCATCCATCAGAACCTGGTAATACCCAGCATAACAATCAACGAAAGACTGCATCTGATGACTTAGGATACCATAATAATTATCCCAAGTAACGACTCTAAATTAATTAAATACTCTCACTTCAAATAATATCACTTTAATTAAAAAAACTTCTTATTCCCTATCCTTCGAAAAAAAGGTGTGACAAGTTCAAATTCTCTATAGCCAGAAATAAGTTATCATCTCAATATTGTGAACGTAAACTTGACCAAATTGCAGGGGATTCGTTACAGTAGTGGCTCTTTATTTTGAACTTTATAATCGACTCAAGTCTCAACATTGATCTCGAACTCTCGAACTTTTTCTCTCTTCACCGAGTATTTGAAAAGTGGTTCCCAAAATATTGTCACATAAATTTATATGTTCTGAATATTCGATATCGGTGATTATACCGTAGGAGGCAATTAATGATATCAACCATATGAAAACTCATATACTTCATCCGTTTTAATTTAAATGATATATTTTTTTTATTAGTTAGTATAAAAAAGAACGGCATATTTTTATATTTGGAAACAATTTAATTTTGAACTTTTTATTTTATTAACTTTGCCCTTAATGAAAAGTTTTTATGGCCACACAAATATCATGGCCTTATAAAGTTTTTTCCCCTTACACTTTTAGAACCACATGTTTCAAAAGTCTTCACCTTAAACTGTGTGCCAAACTATATCATCTAAATTTTTGGCCCCGATGTAACGACCTGGCCGGTCGTTTTAAGTATTATAGCCCCGTTCCCCTATTTATTGCTAATTTTATTCTCAAAAGTCATTACGTGACTTGCAGGGGTAGTTGATTCAGTTCCGGAGATGTTTCAGAATGAGTTGAGACACTTAATCTCAAGGTTGAAAGTTAAGTTGAAAAGGTTGACCGAATGTTGAATTATATATAAACGACTCCGGAATGGAGTTTCGAAGGTTTCGATAGCTTCGTAGGGTGATTTTGGACTTAGGAGTGTGTCCGGATAGTGATTTGGAGGACCGCAGTTGATTTAGGCTTGAAATGGCGAAAGTTGAAAAATGAGAAGATTTAGAAATTGGAAGCTTGACCGAGAGTTGACTTTGTACTGGGCTCAGATTTTGATTTCGGGAGTTGGAGTAGGTCCGTTGTGTCATTTATGATTTGGATGCAAAATTAGAAGTCAATCAGACTTGATTTGATAGGTTTCGGCGTCGAATGTAGAAGTTAGAAGTTCATAGTTCATTAGGCTTGAATTGATACACGATTCGTGGTTTTAGTGTTGTTTGATATATTTTGACGCTTCGAGCGAGTTCCTATGATGTTTAGGACTTGTTGGTATATGTGGTTGAGATCCCGGAGGCATCGGGTAGATTTCGGATGATTAACTGAGTGAAATTGGGATTTGGGAGACTGCTGAAGTTTGCTAGTGTTCAGGTCTGGCTTCCTTCTATGCGATCGCGTGGTGAGGCCCGCGATCGCAAAGGCTTGTTTTGGGCAGCTGGATTTTTACTCCACGCATTCGCGAGTTGAGGGCCGCGATCACGTAGGTTAGTGAAGCAGTGAATCGCGAACGCATGAGCTAGGCTGCGTTCGCGAAGAGGAAGTGAGGCAGCTGGATTCTGCGTGGTGTTATTTGCGATCGCGTAGTTGTGTCTGCGATCGTGTAGGTCTGAGGAGGCAGTGCTTCGCGTTCGCCTGGAGACAGTCGCGTTCGCGTAAGGTTAATTCCTGGGCAACTGAGTTTGTGCTTCGCGATCGCGAAGCATATTCTGCAATCGCGATTAAGGGATATCTGGGCGGAATATTAAATCTCAAAAATGAGGGTTTGGGTTCATTTCACGAATTTAATATTGGGAGCCCGGATTGAGGCGATTCTTGGATGGATTTTCAAGGGAGTGATTGGGGTAAGTGATTCTTACTTAGTTTTGGTTAAATTCCATGATTATATGTTTGATTTCATCATTTAATTAGTGATTTGAGTTGAAAAATTGGGGGAAAATTGGAGAAAACTTCTTAGGCCGAGTTTTAAAAATTTGAGCGAGATTTTGGTATCAGATTTGAGTAATTTTGGTATGGTTTGACTCGTGGTTGAATGAGTGTTTGAATTCTGTAACTTTCATCGGATTCCGAGACGTGAGCCCGGGGGTTGACTTTTGAGTTGACTTTTTGACTTTTGATTAAGAGCTTAGCATTTTTATATGGAATTGATTCCTATAGCTCGAGTTGATTGTATCGAATTGCTTGTGGCTAGATTCGAGGCATTCGGAGGCCGATTTGCGAGGCAAGGTCTTATTGGAGTAGAGATTTGCACAGTTTGGGGTAAGTAACACTTCTAAACTTGGTTCTGAGGGTATGAAATCCCGAACTTCGCGTTATGTGATTGGTGTTGAGGTGATGCACATGCTAAGTGACGGGCGTGTAGGCATGCACCGTAGGAATTATGACTTGGTCGATTCCGTAAAACTGGATTGTTGAATAATCTTGTGGTTATCCATCCATGTGTTAGAGAAATTGAGTTACAAGTCATGTTAGAAATCATGCCTAGGCTACATGCTGGTACTGTTGGGACACACAGAGGTTGTGTTGCATGTTGAATTATTTGTTTAATTTGTAATTATGTACTCAGTCACAGCTATTATTTGCTTATCCTATCTCAGTCTCTGCTGCTATTTTCGATACATCATATCATCATTGTTTTGCTGATTATCGTGATTCTTGTGAGCCGGAAAGACTGGAGAGATTGATGACTGAGTGAGGTCGAGGGCCTGATTATAAAGATATTTATGGGATCGGGCTGCACGGCGCAACAAGCTTTATTGATTCATGTCATAATTGGCTTATTATAGCGGTTGGGCTGGATCTGCCCCTCAGGAGTCTGCACACCCACAGTGAGCACAGATACCTACTGAGTGCGAATGCGAGTGCCGGGAGATTGGGAGAATTGAGTGCCTGTGACGATGGAGTGAATGGGAGGACTGAGTGATTGATACTCTGAGAGTATGCATATAAATTCATCACTGTTTTGTATTACAGTTGGCATACATATCTGACATGTAGATATCGAGATGTATGCTTTCTCTTTTCTGTTACACTTGACATATCTTACCTGTTTGAGCTTTAACTATTGAATTTGAAATATGCCTATATTTCTGTATTGTATTTTCCTAATTAGACTGTACCTGTGAAGTTCGTCACTGCTTTCAGCAGGAAAGTTAGACTTGTTACTTACTGAGTTGGTTGTACTCAAGCTACACCCTGCACTTCGTCTGCAGATCTAGGTGTTTCCGGGCACGTTGGTTGTTGACCTCAGATTTTCAGTTGTTCGTCGATTATCGAGGTAGCTACCTTGGCGTCCGCAGACCTTGACTCTCTTTCTCCTATCTTTCAGACATCAAAGACTATATTGAAGACCACTAGAGCTAAAGTAATGGAGACGAGTTGTTCGTACCTTATTCTTTTTACAACACATATTTTGAAATAATTTCTTAATCACTCGTTTATGATGGACACTATTGAAAGAGATAAAATTAATAGATAATGAGCTACAACGAGGAGCGGATTGCAGTGCAAATATATATTGTATTTGAGCGCTAGAGGGGAGGCCAATAAAGTTACACCTTTTATGCCAAACGATTGTCTTTTTGACGTTTGCAGATGAGAATCAACATATCTATTTCTTTTAAATTTTTTTTCTTTTGTAGATCGATTTTGAATTTTCTTAAATAACATTTAAATATATAAAAAGTGCTATTAATAAGGGATTTTTTCACATATACTATAACATATTTACTAGTTTTCTCTATGTATTGTAATTCTGATTAAGTTTTTTTGTTTTTACAATCTGTATATAATCTGGAAAAAGAAGCCCACATATATCTTGTATACAACTTATGTACACTTATATTATTGTATGTATTTTGTGTGCCTGTCACGATCCGAAGTTCCCAACTTCGAGATCGTCATGGCGCCTAACAGTTCACTTGTTAGGCAAGCCAATGCTAGAGTAACTCTTTTATCAATTTTAAACACTTTAAACAATTTAACCAATCAGACATAAATGAAGCTAAAGTGAAGTAGGAAATGGCATAATAATCCAAAATCTAGTACAATCCGGATCTGGAGTCACAAGTACACGAACTTCTAGAGATTCTACAAATAACATCTGAAATAAATATAACTATCTTGAATGTGATGAACAGTAAATAAGGAAGGAGAAAGGGGACTTCAAGGTCTGCGGACACTAGCAGATCTACCTTGAGTCTCCAAATAAGCTAATACGAGCTGATGTGCTTCACGGACAGCTGGGACTAGTACAAAAAAATTTGCACAAGAAGTGCAGAGTGTAGTATGAGCACAACTGACCCAATGTACTCCATAAGTGTCGAGCCTAACCTCGACGAGATAGTGACGAGGCTATGACAGGACACCCACGTAATTAAACCTGAGCAGATGAAAATATACGCAAAACATAACAACAAATAAGGATTTAACATGTACTATTGGGAGGGGACATGCAAAAGAGGTACAAAATATGGTAACTTTAACAGGGATTGACAACATGAAACAGTCAATAAACCTTCAGATAATGGAACAGATAAACATAATGAATATAAACTGCACGGTATCACCCTTCGTACTTTTACCCTAAACCTCACTATGAAACAGTAATAATGGCACGGCATCCCCCTTCGTATTTTTACTCTCAATCTCTCCATAAAATGATAAATATGGAACGGCATCTCCCTTCGTGCTTTTACTCTCAATTTCATCATGAAATGATAAATACGGCACGACATCATCCTTCGTGCTTTAACTCTCTTCCTCATTATATATAAATCAACAAATGGAACATTAATCGGCACGACATCACCCTTCATGCATTAACACTCTCTCCCTTACCATGAAGCAATAAATATAAATATTTGGGAGAAAGAATAATCAAGAATAAACCTTAAGTCAACAACGTTTCCACAATACCGAGCCTCAACTTCCAATAATATTCAATTATCACTAATAATTCATAAATGCAGAGAAATGATCAATTAAGTAATAAACTAGTCTGGACATGGATATCATAATCAAAGAAGGAAATAAATCACGAGAAATAAGTTTCAACCGCATGCTTTAACCCAACAACAACGCATAAGTACTCGTCACCTCGCATATACGTTGTATCCAACATTTAAACACGTAGCAAATAGGCAAACAAGTCCTAATCCTTCAAGCCAAGGTTAACCACGATACTTACCTCGCTCCAAAATTCGACTCAAAGCTCAACCAGGGCTTTGCCTTTCGAACAAGTCTCCAAGCCAACCAAATCTAGCAAATTATCAACCAACGGTTCAAAATAAGCCTTAAGAACTATCCATGAATGAGAAAGTTTCAATTTAGGTCATTATTGAAAATGACAAAAAAGTCAACTCCCGGGTCTGCTTGGTCCAAACCCGAAATTCGGACCAAAACCCGATTATCCATTCACCGCCGAGCTCGGTTATGCAGTTTGTTTCGAATCCAACCTCAATTTGAGGTCTAAATTTTAATTTTACAAAAATCCCTAATTCTACCCAAATCCCCCAAATTTCTACCATGAAAATCCTAGATTTTAGGTTGAAATCTTATAAAATATAATGGGTAATCAGAAGAAAGTAGGTTAGAATCACTTACCAATGAATTGGGGAAGATGAGCTCTTGGAAAAATCGCCTCTAAGGTTTCTAGGTTTGAAAATTTGAAGGAATGAGAAAAATCGCGTCTAATTTAGCTTACGTGCAGGCGCAAATGTCGCAATTGTGACCTGGGGTTTGCAATTGCGGATCCCGCAAATGTGAAGAACCGCTTGCAAATGCAAAGGTCTCACACTTCTACTTCCATCGCAATTGCGATGGTTTGTTCTTTGAACTCCTCGCAATTGCAATCATTTTGATCGCAAATGCGAACACTGCTCCTCCAGCCCACTTCGCAATTGCGAAGCAATTGTTCGCATTCGCGGACCATTGGTCCCCAGATATTCTTCGCAAATGGCGAGGAGATAGCTCGCAAATGCGAACCTGACAGAAAGTCTACCATATCGCAAATGCGAAGCCAAACCTCGCAACTGCGAGGTCTGAGGCCTGCACCAGAAACAGTAGAACACCAGCTATGATCCTAAGTCCAAAATCATTCCATAGCCTATTCGAAACCCACCCAAGCCCTCGGGCTACAATCCAAACATGCACACCAGTCCAAAAATCTCATACGAACTTGCTCGCGCGATCAAATCGCCAAAATAACACCTAGAACTATGAATCTGACACCAAACCAAATGAAATTTCCAATGAAACTTTAGAATTTCTATTTTAACACCCGGACGTCCGAATCACGTCAAACCAACTCTGTTTTTCACCAAATTATGCAGACAAGTCATAAATATAGTAATGAACATATACCAAGCTCCGGAATTAAAATTCGGGCCCGGTAGCAATAAAGTCAAATCTTGGTCAAATCTTTAAATTCATTAAACCTTTAGACATCAAATTCTCGAAAAAATGTGATAACTCGAGCTAATGACCTCCGAATTTAATTCCGGGCATACGTCCAGGTCCTATATCACGTTATGGACCTACCGGGATCGTCAAAACACGGATCCAAATCTGTTTGCTCAAAACGTTGACTGAAGTCAACTCAAATAAGATATTTAAGGTTTCGAAACACAAAATTAAGGTTGAAAACTCTAGCTGACCTATCGGTCATCGCAGTGTTGTTTGTATGTATTTGGTATGTTATTTGTATGTTCAGTGATACATTAGATATACAAATAACATACACCCAACATACAAATACAAGCAATTTAGTTGTGATTTATTATTTTTTTCCAGCCAAAACCAACTCTAATCTTCACTAAGCTCCCTCAATACTGAGATATAAACTCTAAAGAATATTTACAATCATTTACAACAACATCCAATACAAACAAAAAAATCATTTTACAAAACCCAATTTTCGAATTTAGAGGGTTGAAGCTTTTTATGGTTGTTAACAAAGTTCTTAACGATGTTAGCATATATGAACTAAATAGTCATTTTGATTGTGATGCTGCTAATAAAATTAAGTCCAAAATTTTCTTTTTGCGCACACCAAATGGAATCTAAGTTTTGACAAGTTAGGTTACTCACTATTACAGACTTCAAATGAAACTACAAGATTGAAACACTACGACATCATTGTCACACACGAAAACGAATATGTGAGGCAGCTAGCAAACAACAAAAACATTGATCAACATTGCATAAATAGTAAGAATCCTTCTTTTATCATTATCATTATAAAAGCACAAACGTTGAAACGCTAAATGTTAAACGATAAAAATATTTTTAAAATATTAATCGACTTTTATACTTTTAAAATTTTAATTTTTTTGGGAAAATCCAATACCATGATAGGTAAAATTGTAAAATTTAGAATTTTGCTTATAATAGAACTCTAAAATCAATCAAAATTTTCAAAAATCACCGCCACTACATAAAGGAAAGCATACCTTATTTGTAATGGATTCTAATTCAGTTACGCCTTACAACTCTATGTCCTTTATATGAGGAAAGATATTTGTTTATTGTCAGACGAGGCATAAACGAATTATTAAGAAATTATTTGTAAGATACGTGCATAATTTTTTATTTAAACTTTGAGAATTGTCATCAGTTATTCAATATATTTTACTTGTGATTGCAGGCCGAAGGTGGTTATATTGCTTTGCGATACAACAATTGAGTTCTTACTCATTTGGTAAGTTTCTTCTATGTGCTTTATGTTTGAATATCTTGACATATTAGAGAGTTTATGATAAGAATTAGGGTTTGTAATAATTGTATTCTTCTTTTAAATTTATTATTCAAATAGGTAGATAAATTTTACTTTTTTTTTTTCACCATAGATGAAACTTTTTGCTTTTTTTGGTTACGTAAAATATAATTTAGAAGTCGTATCTATATCACATGCATAGTTTCTTCTTTATTTAACAAGGTAACCGTGATCATTTATTTAGGTATAAATGCAAAGATGGTAACAGGAACATATATATTTGAATTTGAACTCAAATTCATATTCATCGAACATCACATATGAAAATAAGAAAGGTAAGAAAATTGCTCTCGCTCATAAAAATTACTACATATTTTCAGTTTTCTCTTAGTATACAAAATTAGTCTAAAATATATAGTAAACTAAGACATGAAATACAACAAAGCTAAAGTGAGATAGAATTCTAATGGAACTTAATCACACAATGATTTGACTCCAACTGTGTGTGTGAAAGAATTCTAATACCAATCAACAGCCTTTCCAATTCAAGTTTGAATGCCGTCTTCCAGTTAAATTTTGGATACTGGAATCTTGCACAAATGTAATTTTTTAAATTGAGTTTCTTGTTTAAAAATTAGAATTAACCAATTCAGTTTAGACTTGGCTAGCTACGGAGAGAGAATCCTAAAACCAAGGCCTTCTCAATTTCAAGTATGAATTTCGACAATGTTGTACGTGCACAGGCAATAAATTTTTTTACATGATAGGTCACAATTAATTTTCTAATATTTGGACATTTTAAAATTAATAATCTATTAAAAAAAATTACTTACGTTTTATATAAGTATAATTTCACATACCTCCCTCCAAATTTGGCTTGTAACACTATTCTTCCATGCAATTCATAATACAAAGTTTGCCTCCCTTGTTTTGATTTCTTAACTTAATAATTGTTTTAAACTATTTATCATTACTGCAACATGATATACCACTATTAAATTGAAGTTGATTTGGCTAAAGAGACTTATCATATTTATTTCTAAGACTAAAGTCTTTCTACGAAGAGCTCAAAATTCAAATATTCATTCTCTAAACATATATATACAAGACAAGAAAAAAACAAGCAACTATTCAATATATAATAGAGATAAAATTTACTAACATTCGTATGTACATTGGCTCTAAATATCTACGTACAAAGATGAGAAAAGAAAACATGCAACTACTCAATATATAACATTTGCCAACGTGCACATATTTTTTATGAAAGACAAAGAAAATATGATGAAACAAAAAGAATAACTTAATAATCGAATTTAAAGGGTAAAGTTACATTGTCTTTCTAAAATGGTTGCTTGACATATTTTAGGTTGTGCCATAATAGAAGTACTTTTCACCTTACCTTTTAAATGTTGAAAGACTAAATTATCCTTGAAATATTGATTGATTTTTATGTCCTTAATTATTTATATAATTTAAAAATATAATTATAAATTACCTAAAATAAAATTTTGTTCCAATTTAAGCTGCACATACGCCACCCCTACGAAATTGATATTGGGTAGAATCCTTTTCGGACTTAATGACTGCTACTCATCGCCATTATGCGTGGATAGAGGATAGTAGCTCTTTTTTTTTTTACAACAATATACATGGTTCATATATATATCACTACTAAAAATCAGGTAAAAAGCGACCGAAAAAAGCGACCAAAGTTGGTCCCTATCAGCCCAAAAGCGATCAAAAAGCGACCACAATGGTCTGGTCAGTATTCAGGTGGTCCCTCATTGTTTGCGACCAAAGTTGGTCGCAAAATAGCGACCAACTTTGGTCGCACACTGAAAAATTCAGAAAATTAAAATCTGAACTTAGCGACCAAAGTTGGTCGCTTCTGGAAAAATAAATAAAATTAAAATACTAAATAAGCGACCAACTTTGGTCGCTTATATAGTATTTTAATTTTATTTATTTTTCCAAAAGCGACCAAACTGGAAAAATAAATAAAATTAAAATACTAAATAAGCGACCAACTTTGGTCGCTATTGTGCTGAATCAATTTTTTTTCCATCAAAATAGCGACCAATTGGCGACCAAAGTTGGTCGCTTTTTGTGGTATATTTTTTCCAGAAACTGCCTGTTTTGGTAGCTACACCACCTGCCAGTTTTACCAAATTCCTAATAGAAGCATTTTTGCCCATTAAAATAACAACAACGACAAGAACAACTACAACAAACAACAACAAGAATAACAACTACAATAAACAACACATTAAACAACAACATTAAACAACAATAACGTTTGAAGTTCAAATGAACTTATACATTATATAAGTTGTTATTACAATTTAACGATTACTAATGTCTACATCGTCATCGTCATCGCCGGATGAAGTGTCATCACATTCCACACCATCCGGCGATGATTCAGGTGACGGGGGAATTGGAAAAGAGCCGAAGCCAAGAGAGATTTGATCTGGTTTCGTAGAGCAGCATACTGAGCATCTCTACGTTTTTCTTTCTTCTTCTCTCTTTCTTCTCTCTCCTTCTCTCTTTGTTCTCTCTCCTTCTCTCTTTCTTCTCTCTCCTTCTCTCTTTGCTTTGCAGCTTCTAGCTCGGATTTGAGCTTTTCTACATGGGCCCGCATAGAGGCGAGGGTATTCCCATCAAGCGACTCCCCTCCGGATGAACTGCCTATTCCGTGCATTCCACACCTATAGCGGTAGAATTGCTTAGCGGGAAGCCCGTATACCCTCCCCCCTTTTGGACCGCCAGCCGCCTGCGTCCATAGTCTCTCAGCATCCTCGTCTGACGGTTGGACTGTTTCGCCCGATGAAGATGCTGGCTGGCTGCGTGTAAACTCTTCCAACTCAGCTGTGAAGCGACTCTATAAGAAAAAATAAATTAGTATTCAAAACTTATATAAAACTAAATCAAAG
>MCJB01001971.1:0-13534 GCA_002018475.1 Nicotiana obtusifolia
ATATATATATGGTATAATATATTATGTATATACTAAATATATTAATAAGAAAGCGACCAACTTTGGTCGCCCAACTAAAATCTGATTTAATTAATATTCCAGATAAGCGACCAACTTTGGTCGCCAAATTCCCCATAAAATTTCCCTTCAAGTAGCGACCAATTTTGGTCGCCATTTTCCAAATCTGATTTATTTAATATTCAACAGAAGCGACCAACTTTGGTCGCCTAATTCCCCATAAAATTCCCCTTCAGTTTGCGACCATCTTTGGTCGCCAATTATAAACGTGGGTCCTACTGGGCGACCAAAGTTGGTCGCCATTTCTGAATTTTATTTGACCAACTTGGTCTGACCAGTCCGGTCAAAATGTTGACGAATATGGAGACCATTGGGCGACCTATATTGGTCGCTATTTGATTTAATTTTTTTTTTCATTTTTTTCATCTACTTTGGCGACCAATATTGGTCGCTTTTTGTTGCAGACCAACTTTGGTCGCAAATTTTTGGTCGCTAAAACACTGATTTTTAGTAGTGATAATAGTAAGAAATATATTTTAACTAGAGATAAAAAAGTCTATTCCTATATTAATTCTGACTACAAATCCTAGTTAGACATAAATTAAATGAACCAAATCCTAAATAATTAAGGTTTCCTATTACAACTTTGAATTAGTTTTCCAATATTAACATTCTCCTATGCAAACCTTCTCTTTGTCGTTGAAACTGTTATTACCATGTAAATCAAGGGTATGGACGTATCTAAGCTGAAACAAAAAAACGCTAGGTGATTTAATATTTTTCCATCTATCGGTAGGTGACTTTTTAATATTTTTTCATCTATCTAAATTTTTGTAGACGGAATTATCTACTGTGGTGACCGAAAATAATACCTATCATCAAATAAGATAGTGCAGATGCACAAACTAACCCAACACTACGGTTAAATGAAAAAAAAGAAAGAAAGAAGAAAAACCTAGTTCCACCCCTTCAATTGGGAGGTCAATCAAGAGCAAATTAATTAACTAGAGTGTAATTTTAAAGATCTTACGTCGATTACATTGTGGAAGTTGGGTCGTAAATGCTTTATATGATTTGATATCATGGCGATGCGCACCCACGAGTCACACGTGTGAACGTCTGGCACGATAATCATATACGATTAATTAATTAATTTATTTCAACACAAAGGATATATAGAGGATAAGACATCATAATAAGAGGAAGAAAGATTAGACGGAGGATTAGCTTGGTTAGGGTTGCAATTGGAAAAATAATGCTTAAAGTTTCGTGGGGCATCGCAAATTGTATTGCCGGGCTGTGCATCTACTTTACACGTATTTCCAGGCAATAAGTGCTTTATACTTGTAGTGATGATTGTTTCTCTATAATTGCATATCTAGCACAAAGCCATAAATTAGGTTTCTTTTAGAAACTTGATTGCTATCATCATTCTAGATTCTTGGCTCTTCTTAAATTACCACTTTCATACCACCACCGCAACAAGCGTAATTTCACCGTTGGAGTTTGAAGAGAGTAGTGTATATATAGATTTTATCCCTATCTTTAAAAAAATAGAGATGTTATTTTTGGTAGACCTTCGGCTTAGAAAAAAAGAAGAAGAAAGGACAACGACAAGCACACCAATCAGAAAACTGAAGCGAAAATACAAAAATAACACTAAGTACTGCAATCGGAAAGCCACAACGAAAGCAACACCAAGTAATAACAGAAGTCAAGGAATACCAAAATACACAAATGATACTAAGTCATGCATTAAAGCTACTGTTACAGATAAGGACAATGCTTGGCTACCTAACCTTTTACCTTTACTCTTAACCTCCATACCTTTTTATCCATGGTTATGTCCTAAGTAAGCTGGAGCAACGACATATCCAAAGGCGGAGCCGGGATTTGAAGTTTATTAGTTCTTAAATTGTTATCGAACCCATAGCCCGTCTATTTACTGGGTTCGTATTCAAATATTTTTTTACATATTTAATGAATTCTTTAATAAAAATATAAGGTCTAAACAAAAGTTGTTGGGTTCGTCCGAACCCGTATCTACTTCTCTAGCTCCACTCTGGCCGTATCTTGCCTAATCACCTATCTCATACTTCTTTGGCCCGCCTCTACTCCTCCTTAGGCCCTCCAGGGCCAACCTCTCACATATCCTCACTTGTGCATCCGTGCCTCTGCTATTCACATGTCCGAATCATCTAAGTCTCGCCTCCCCCATCTTGTTCTTCATAGGGGTCACACTCACCTTGTCCCAAATAACTTTATTTCTAATTACCACTTTCAAACCCTTAATTAAATTATTACTAGTATACCTATCTATAATGAAGATGGATTGCAAAGCACACGAGCACCGCGCTACTGCTGTCGGCACTATTTGAATAGTTCCCCTAAGGCGCTAAGCTTAGCTACTTGAAGATCTTCCAACTTTTCTTAATCCTAACTAGGCAACTATGAAACATACTACACTGATGTACGAGGAACCATAACCAGTTAAACGATTAAGATTCAGGAAATAGATAACTAATTCTCTCGTCATATCAGAAAATAGAGAACTTCTTACATGGATAGGGAGTGGCTAACTTTAGCGAGCCCTGCCCTGCCGAAATAAAAATAGTTGGGTCGTGAATAAGATTATAACTGATGATTAATTCAAGGAAAAAAAGCTACAATTTTTTCAGATTATGCCTTGCCAAATTTAGTATTCCTAAAGCACATTGTTTAACTTTTACGAAGTACTGCTTAACTTTTATTTTATATGGTATATTTCTCTCTTGTACGAATGACATGACATATTGAATACTATCATAAGATAATAAGAGTTTTTGGTATGTTAAGCATATGTAGTACGATTCGAAGTATGCGGATCGAAGTTTTTAATTTTATCCATGAAATTACTTTTAGATTCTTCAGGTTTTTAAAAATAAAATTTACATATTTGAAAACTACATAAAAATATTATAAGTCACACTCACTCCGGTCTTTTTTATTTGTCGTATTACTAAAAGTAATTGGTCCAAAATACTTGTAAATTTAGAAAATCAAAATAAAATTAATTATTTTTCCATCTTTACCGTTATTCTAATAAATTAAGAGAGAGACTGATGCAGTATAATTAAGAGTAGTATTATATCTAGATCAAAAACAAATTTAATATTTTATTAAAAGGCATGTAAAAGGAAACATGACAAGTAATATAAATCGGAAGGAGTAATAATTTATAATTTAAATATTTATAAAATATTTAAGAAAAATATGATCAAAGAACAACCTCGTACACTCCTCAAATAATAATATTGCCACATAAATTGTAACATAAAATATATTATTTAATTAATGTCTGAAAAGGTTTTATTTTTTTTCTTAGATAGCATATCCAGTCAAACACGATCATGGAAAATAAATGAAATACTTTATCTAGTGAATGAACCGACGATATAGTAGACAAGATTTTGCATGCATAAGCAGCACATAACATAATCAATTTTTCTGTTTCCAACGATCATTTAAGAAAGGTCCATTTTCACTTCACTTCAAAAAGCACTAGTTACAGATACACTCCAAAAAAATCACAAATTGTTTTCAGTTAAGTAGTGCCCCCTCTCTTTATAGAGTTTCTATATATTTATGCCCGCCTATCATTCTACTCTCCATCCTTTCGCACCCTCAAAAACATATTTATTCTCTTTCTCTCTCTATATCTGTCATTCATATACATCAGTACCACAATATTCTAGCTTTCCCATTTCGAAAAGATCAGTAAAAGAATTAATCCAATCTAATTTGCTTTTCTCTCGCTTTCTTCCCCTTTTGTTCTTTCCGACTGTAATCAAAGTGTGTGAAATAGATTTACAAAAAGCAAAAAAAAGATGATTCAAGAGCTTTTCGCAGGAAATACTACCCTTATAGGAGGAGGAGGAGGAGGGGAGAATATTTCAAAGCAATCCAATACTCCTTCCACCTCTCCTCTTTCTTCTACTTCTAATTCCTCAACCTTAACCACAAATATTCCTCCACCTGCAAATGCTAGCTCGTCTTCAAACTCAGAAAATATTAGATGTCCACGTTGTGATTCCCCAAACACTAAGTTCTGTTACTATAACAACTACAACTTAACTCAGCCTCGTCATTTCTGCAAGACTTGTCGCCGTTACTGGACTAAAGGTGGTGCGTTACGTAACGTTCCTATTGGTGGTGGCTGCAGAAAAAACAAGAATACTAACATCACTACTACCTCCGCTGCAAAATCAACTGCTGCAAAGTTGAAAGCTTCACTTCCAAGCTTTCTTGGAGGGCTCGAAAACGAAATCTCTAATTCGAATCCTTTTCTTTTTTCGTCTCCTCAAAATCATCCTCTTATCTCCTTACATCAAAACCTTAATTTTAATGCTAATACCTGCCCCTTCCCAAATTCGGTGGTTAAGGAAGAGGGAAAATCAATTGGAATGAATTCATATAATCAGCTTCCTAATTCTAACGGTCTTTGCAGTAATATGTGGAAAAATGGTTTTATAGCTGGGGAAGTTCAAAATACAGGACTTCAAGAGCTATATCAAAGGCTCAAAGCGTCAACGAGTCGGTGCTATCCTGATCACGCGTCGTCACTTTTGGGAAATACGGCATCATCCTCGTCAATGATTTTGGAGTCTGCTCCGGTGGCTGGAGGAGAATTGGGTTTCTGGAGCCCTAGCATTTCCACATGGTCGGATCTGCAGACAGCAAATGGTGCATATTTTTAAGGAACTACGTGTTTCAAATTTACTCCTAGAACTTTCCTTTCTCCTTTTCATAACCTAGCTAGGGTTTCTAATGTGGCATCTTGTGTTATAGTATAGCATATAGTCTTCGGATACTTGGGACATGGTTGTGGGTTACTTTTTTTTTATTTTTTTCCGTTGTTGTTCCTATATATTTAATGTTTGTGTGTGATCTGGCGTGTTTCATCTCTGAGGATGTACCAAAATGCAAGAGCTTGCTGATGAATTGGCGTACTTCTTAGAGCTTTCATTTATTACAACAAGCGAGTCTGACAAAATCTTCAATTTGTCAAGTACTGTGAATTGTACTACTACAACGTTTATTATCCACTCTTCTACAATTACTTCCCTTTTACCTTGTTTAACACTACTTTTTTATTACTTCGTTCTAAAAGAATGTCGTATTTATAATCACATAAATATTATGACATATTTAAAATTATAAATTTTAAAAATTTATAGTATCACAAACTTTATGGTATATTTAGGAACATAAATATTAAAAAATTTACTTTTTTCTTAAATTTTGTGTTGAATAAACTATATATAGAACTATCTATTTTACTGTCAAAACAAGATGGGAATATGGAAATTGAATTTAGAAAGTTTAAAAAAAGAAAAGAAAAAACAACTCTTAAGTGTTTCGGGAGAATGAATGAGTTGGTGGAAAGAATATATCTTCTCGGTTGACGCAAAATTTTCTTGGATTTTTTGGTGCTACTAGTATTAACATACTTTTGTGGATCGCATGTGTTGAGAGTGGCCTGGTCAAGACAGGTTGGTGAGTATCTGAGAAGATTCTTTACTTATTGACTGTTTGGAAAACTGGAAAGTGATTTTGTAAAAGTTATTTAGAGAGGAGCGGTTTGTATTTGGCTAATTATTTTAAAAAATATTTTTGAATAAATATTTGTGTTTGTTCTAATTTTTTAAAAAGTTAAATTACGAATAAGAACATGAATATATTTACTTAATAGTTAATATTATCAATAAGTAAATAATCTCAAAAATTTATTATTACATGCCATAATTAAATCTTTTTATTTTATTTAAGTAAAATATGAAAATAAAATTAAAAAGTACTTTAATTATTTTAATATTATTTAAATATATTAAAAATCATTCAACAAATATAAAAGTATTCATCCCTAAAGTCATTGTATATTAGAAAACTGTCTTAAAAATAAGAAGAAATACTTATACATTAATATCCTAAGTTTTAGATTTAATGGTTATTTTGGTATATAATATATTTTGTTAATGGTATTTTGGTAAGAAGAAAAGTCAAAATTGCTTCTGCTTTTGGAAAGAAGTTATTTTTTTTGCTTCTCAAAAACTGTTTGTGCTTCTTCTCAAAAGTACTTTTTTTTCCAAAAAAGCTTAACTAAACACTTAAGAAAAAAAATATTTTTTTGAAAAAAAACACTTTTAACATTTGAAAAAGCTTGGTTAAGCAGGCTATTATGATAAGTGATTCAATGTTAAAGAAGCTATGTGAACAGTCTCTCCTTATACAGCAATTTGAATAGCTAAATTTTCAGAAGGATTCCACATGCAGCTTTATCACTTTATATGACAGTGTCGTTGCCTACCACTAGCTAGACAACCAAGTTTATTACTCAATCTGTCCCCATTGTCATCAAATTATTTTGGCCTTTGTGGAGTAAATTTCTCATTTTAAAATGATGACAAATACATTAAAACTAAAAACAATTAGTTTGTAAAGACCCACAAACTTGAGGAGTTTTCATCCTAAATAATTGAAGAATCAGGAATGGAGAAATTTCGGTAGAAGCATTTGTTCTGTATACAACAAATATATGAAGCTAACAAGAAGATATATAATGGTGTGAACATGTATCTTAGGTCTCAAACTTGGTATAAGGAATTCCGTGCTTGAGAAACACTACTAGAAAACTGTCAAAAATCGTTCATAAAAATCAACCGAAATCGATTGGAAATATAAGAAAATCGACCGATTTTCAACCGATTTCAATTCGTCGTAACAACAGTGGTCGATAAGGTGTGGCGACCGAAGACGGTCGCAATTTTCCGACCGAAGTCGGTCGGTTAATTCAATCTTTGGTTGACCACTTTAACTGACAACTTTTGTTGAAAAAATAAATATACTGACCGAACTCGGTCGGTATTATTTAAATTATTGTTTATTTATTTTTCAAAATAGCAACCGATTTTGGTCAGAAATATAATTTTATGATAATTTTGCATTTGTTTTTAAATCTTAACAGTCCGACCGAAATCGGTCGGAATAATTAAAAAATAAACTAAAAAACATGTTATGTTCGACTGACTTCGGTCGGTAATTTCAAATTTATGTAGATTTCACATTGAAAATACCAACCGGAGTCAGTCGAAAAAGATGAATTTCTGAGTTTAAATATGAGAATTTCGACTGAAATCGGTCGGTTTTCTGGGTAAAAACCTGGCAGAATATGGCTGCTTTTAAGCTACACCACCTGCCAATTACAACCAATAATCATCCTATAATGGCAGCATTACATTGCTACCATTCAATCACAGTTAACCAACAACAACAACAATTAACCAACAGCAACGCTAATAACAACCACAACCACAACAATAACAACAATGCTAATAACAACCACAACAACAACGCCAACCAGTACAACAACAATACAAATGTGTAATAACAAAATAATATCAACAATACGATCATGATTCAAAACTATTCCAACTAAATATTCACAAGTTCAACACTTTGTTTAGCAATACACAACATTTAATGAGTGTTTTGTATTGCGTCACCTCCATCTTCACTACTAGAAGTTTCATCGTCGGCATGGTTCGAAGGATCACAACGAGAAGGATTAGCATTTGGAAAGACTCATGAGACCAGGAATGGGGAAAGCACCACTAGCAAGAAGATTGGCTAGCTGATCTTGAAAGAGATTAAATTATTGGTCCCTTTTTTCTAGCTAAACTTGAAGGGTATCAAATTGTATCTCTTTTTTATTCTCTAACCTTTGTCTCTTCAAGCTCCGCTGTCAGCTTTGTGATCTTCTTCTCATAGATGAGATAGTCGACCTATCAATTGCCTCGCCTTGGGCGAAAGTCCCTATACCTTGCAATGCAGCCCTGTAGCGCCGAAATGATCTCTCTTAAAGGTCGTATGCTATCCCCTTTTTAGGACCACCGACAACATCCAACCATATCTTCTGCGCTTCTTCGTCTGAAACGGGTGGTTGCTTGCCTTGCTCATTCGGTGCAAGCTCTGAGTGTACTCCTCCACATTAATCTTGTAGCGACCCTTTATTTGAAAGATAGAAAGTTATTAACCATATAATATTATAAACATTAATTTCAATTTATAATAGTTATGAAACTTACATATGCAATCTCCACTCGGTCCTCGACCTATCTAGTTGGATCTGTCGGTGTCTTCTTCTTCCGAATGTGAGTCTCCATGAAAAACTCATCATGAGTCATCTTCCTCCTATATTATTTTTCTACAAATATAATAAAACATGTTAACTAAATTAAAATATATATAATATAGTTTGATAAAAATATAATTAAGTATTTTAAGAAATTATTAGTAGTCTCCTCGCAGTCCCTATGCTCCTTGCACCCATACAGTGCATGAAGCCACCCTTCTCAGATGCTCGAGCCTTCTTTCTCTGTTCACTCTTCTTCTCGAACTTCTCAGTGGTCCACTGCCTCAGCAGATCCTCCCATATGTGCGGTAGAACCCATGAAGGCTTCTTGCTCTTATTCCGAGCAGAATAGAAGGAATCACATAGTCTCTTACGACATTTGAACTTAAAAACCGACAATTAGGATAATTCCTATTATACATCCAACTACGATATTTCATCTACACAGATAAATAAATTGCATGTTAATTTAAAAGTTCACATATATCCCTAAATAAGTTCTTTTAAAATTCAATTATAAGAAGTAATTTGAAAGTTCACCTATATTCCTAAATAAATTCTTTTAAAATTCAATTAAAAGAAGTAATTTGAAAGTTCACATATATCCCTAAATAAGTTCTTTTAAAATTCAATTAAAAAAAATAATGTAAAAGTTCATATATATTCCTAAATGAATTTAATTAACTTAGATTGTATCGTTACACTTAGTATTAGATTGAGAACTAGCTTAATATATATGAGTTGCACTCCTTCTGCGGCTAATAACACCTAATGATTGTTGGATAATTTTGTATTTAGATAAAGAAAATTCAATGAAAAAGGGTCACATGCTAAAAAATTATAATAAGATTCTAAAGACCTCTAAAAACTCCATAATCATAAACTTGCTCTTCTATATAGAGTGTAGAGACAAGTCTCTTGCTCAATTCAAGTGTTATGTTTCTAAAGATAAGCATATTAGTACCTAAGACAAGCATCTAGGTCTTCCAAAATGTAAAAATCTAAAATTACACAAAATACCAATTCACAAAGAGGGGCTAGAGTTCAAATATAAATTTTTCTAATATGAACATTCCTAAATGATAAATGATAACACATGAAATATTTCAAAGGTTCAATGACAAGGCGACTGCATTGGGCAACTTTGGAAATGCCATATAATAAGATTGATTTATCCTTGCAATTTATTTTAAATTTTAATCATCAACTCACAATTATACAACTAAATTTAATTAAACATTAACCAAACCCTAATTTATACAATTAAAATAATTAAAATTACTTGAATTAAAAAATGTAGATAACTAACCTTGAAATGCTAGGATATGGGATTTGATTTTGGGTGGCAGGCAGTGGGGCCGACGGGACAGTAGCGGGGGAGGGGAGGGAGACTTCTAGGTGCTTTTGTTTTTGGGTGGGGAGGGAGATAGGAGTTGATTTTGGGTAGGGATTTGGGGGAATCGCTTGTAGGGAGGAGAAGAAGAGAGATGGAAGAGAGATAGAGAAAGGAGGAAAATGGAGAAAATCCAGTCTGGTTCAGACCTAATTTAAAAATTTCCGATGGCTATCGATCCGAAATTTCGGTCTGTAAGTTTAAATGACCTTTGACCCGTTTGACCACGACCATTTCGACCGAAGTCGGTTGATGGTTTAATAATAAATTAAAAAAATATTTAATTTAAATACCGACCGAAGTCGGCCTATAATTTCATTTTAGATTTAAAAAAGAAATTATTTAATTATATGTACTATACAATATATAATTAATTGTGTATGTACACACACACACAGATATATATATATATATTCTCCAATCGTATGATTTGACTGAGTATATATTGTTGTTGCTACAACTTAAGTTTTAATATAGCACTACATCTTATAACACTATACATTTTATTTTTAAATGTGTTATAGCCGATACTTAGACTTGATTGCTCCAACATTAATTATAGGTACTATATAATATATAATTAATTGTGTATGTATATATTCATACATACACATATATACACACACATATATATATATATACATATATATACTAGTAACGGGTAGTCCCGTGCTGAGCCCGAGCCCGAGCTCAAATGTTTAAGATTTTAATTATTATTTATTATATTTCTAATAAGAATATAACAAGAAAATGTTAATATCCTTGTAAAATGGTGAATAATTTTTTCTGAATCTGTATCTTTTTTTCCCTCAAAAAAGACAATAGAAGTTTATTTAGGAGCTCAACCTTTCAGCTGTCATGTCAGGCTCAATAAAGTGCATATGGTCATCTAACTCAAAAGAATATCGTAAACGTCATTGAAAGAGAAAATCAAAGGAAACTACACTTTGAATTGGTAACAATGAGAGAAAACATCAATTCAAAGGAGCCCTCTAAGATAAAAATAATGACCGATATATATCACATTAACAAAAAACAGCGGATCTGTCACAAGTCATAAATGTAAACACACATGACCCCCAACATTAGGAGATACCAATATAATGAAATGACCAGTGCTGCTGATACGCTCACTTGGAAAATCACATATTTTTTGTTAAAATGAACAAGAAATTGTGTCCGAAAATTAATTTGTTATGACATAGTAATTGAGAGTCAGTTGCAGCTCCGCTCTCCAAGAACCTAGGGAAAAGCAAAACATATAAAGATTTTCCAGCGACATAGAAGACAAGGGATTTAAATCTTGAGATGGCAAAAAAAACACTTTTATGCCATAACAATTCCACAAACCTAGGGAAAGTTTACATGTAATAGAGTCCTTAAGGAATTAATGTTCGCGGTCAATTTCACGACAAATAGACATCATGTACATAGTTGCACAAGAAGTATACATGCAATTAAATATTCTTCGCTATATTTAACAGTTGGTATGATAAAGTCCTTTACAAAGCTAGAAGCTTTACTGTTACACAATCTTCCACCCAAACACTGTAGAAAGAAAGTGAAAAAAGGACCTAAAATTCCAGAATAATAGTTGGTTTCCGTTAGTAACAACGATGCAATACTTCATGAGATCCTTGTTCTTGGCAATAGCACCCCCACAAATATGATCAAACTATTTAAGCATATATGCCACCTCACCTATTATTAGCTATTTATTAGTAACCCTCAACTGTCATGTTAAAATTTTATGTCCAGTTGCACTATGTATAAATATCTTACATGTGATGTTCATACATACTGAATAGTATATTCTTACAAACTGACTCATTCTAATTAAATTTAAAATCTCTGGATTTATGACAAAACATTAATTTAGAATACCGCAAGAATGTATTTTAAATTAGGTCTACTTAGGAGAAAACCATAAGAAAGAAACAATATTTGTTCTCATCTATAGACAAAATTTCGTCTTTTAGAAATACATATGTCGAGGCTTGCTCAAATGTGATGGGAGAGCTATGAGAAGAATTTACACTTTTAAAAGTAACAAATTATGGACCAATCTTTACTCAGTTTGAGGCCTCTTTCACCATTAATAGGTAATTGCTGAAAAAAATATAATGAGAGAGCTCCGAGAAGAGTCTAAATGTATCTACTCTAAAGCAGCAAAGCGTAAATCATACTCCCCTCCTAAAAGATTGACACTATTTTCTTATTAGTCTGTTTCAAATAAATTGGTATCTTTTAAGATAATATTTATAGCTAGTCACACAAATACTATGACTTATATTTTAAGATCATATATCTCAAAAATCTTTTTTCTTTATTAAAATTTATACAAGTCAAATTAAAACAATCTTTTTAAAATTTTTATTCGAGAGAATGCAAACACCACTATGAAAAGGAGAAGAACCAATAACAAGATCTATGTTCGTCATTGAGTGGTTCTCCTTCAAACCATTGTTTACCCTTAAATCCGAGTAACAATTGAATTTGTTCGTAGTGCTAAGGATGCTTGAATTAATTTGATACAACGTGAAGTATATTGCAAATAATCGGAATATAATAGATAAAAGGAATAACCAAACCACAGTAATTGAGTAGCTGATGACGAAATATAATAAAGAAGACAGAGTTCGGTAAACAGTAGCAATTCTTAGTATTTTCTCTTGATATGTGTTGTGTCTTACAATGAAGGTAGATAATCTTCTTATAGGAAAAAGAAAGACTCCTTAATATGGTAAAAATCCTAATTACAAGATAAACTCCCTTCAATTACGGGATGGGATATCCCTAAAATGGTGGCTTAACGTCTATGACGGTTGAGATATTCGCTCCCGCCGAGATATCAGGAATCCACGAAATATCCGGTCAAAACTGATCTTTTGCTCGAGATGTGCTTTCGTCGGCCAATGTCGGTCACCTCGTTTCGGTTGCTCCGATTTCGTGCTCGACTTGCTGACCTCGAATCGAGGCAACCCGGTCTTGCATTGTGTCCGGGCTCGACTCTTCTCGAGCAATCGATCGTATTCGACCCAATACAGATAGTCCCCTCGTTTATTGGAGAGTAAGGACAAAAAACGATATGAATCGTCATTCTTCGAGCTTTTTGGCTAAGTAATCAATATCTCCATTAAGCGTGCCACGAAGTCAGAGTCATCAAATCGTGCAACCCTAAAAGGACCCTTTGTGTGACGGCTGACGTACATGACCATTGACACAAAAAATCATTACCTGTCTCGTCTGCAAAGCCCTGTACCTTCTGTGCGCATTTAATGCGTGCATTTAATGTTTTTTCACCTCGTGTTCTGTACCGCCGCTTTTTGGAAAAGTATAAATGCTTCCTCCCTTCTTTGAGTTTATTTCTTTACCTTCACGTTGCTAAACAGTTTGTTCTTCTAGTCTTCTTCACCAGAAAAACCTCTCTTCTCCTTTGCTTCTCGCTTCTGCTACTTCAATCGTCATGGCCAAAACTTCTAAATCAGTTCCCCAGAAACAACAACCTTCCCCTTCCCAGTCTGTTGAAGAGGCTGAGCCCATCTGTACTGAGGAACCCTCCATGGAACCTCCATTAAAAGCCTTTATACCAGTAGGGTGCTTCATAGGCTCCGATTTCAAAGTCGAGAAGCCTTCCCCGGTGCCTGGCCAAGGCGAACCGGTCTTGCAGTACATTAGCTCGATCACTCAAAAACATCTTGAAAGGGTGAAGGCTGAATGCCATTGGACCGACAAAGATGTGGTAATCCCTTCCCCGAATGAAGCTATTACTACACATGTGGAGGGATATTTAAGTGTATATACCTATCCGTTCACATTAGGTCCTATAGACCCTATAATCATAGAATTTTGTAGGAGATATAACGTCTCTCTAGGTCAAGTCCATCCCTCCGTATGGCATATAATTTATCTCTTTCGTTTTTTTGTGGGTAAGGTCGAAGGGGGGCACCCTT
>MCJB01001973.1:0-16344 GCA_002018475.1 Nicotiana obtusifolia
CTGTTCCTTTCTTTTTCCTGTTCAAAGATAATCCAAGATTTTAAGTCTGTGAATGTAAAATACCACCAAAACAATACGCCTTTGATGTGTCCTAATGAGTTCAAGCGATTGTCTAACCAGCAAGTGACATGCTTGAATATAGGCGAGTACAGTGATGGAAAAGTTATGAATGCAATACAATGCCATTCTCCTAATCTCTTTCACCATTCTATCGAACAAGTCACTGCGACAGTAAAAACCACTACATAACAATACAAAAGTCTGCAAATAGCACATATACAGTTGAACATGCCCCCCTCCCACCCAAAAATATAATAGTAACTAATTGCAGTGATTCGCTCGGCAAAATGAGAAAAATGCAGTACTGTTGCACTCAAGAAAATGAGATAGCTACAAGGCCTTGCTATGTCATGGATAATATAAGGGAAGCTGAAAATAATTAATCCAAATGTAGATTACTGTCACCTCCTTCACTGATACATTGTGCTTTGAATAAATTCAACAGACTTAATATGGCTATTACCTCCTTCATTGATGAGCATACAAATTAAAATAGTAAATTAACAACAAAAGATAATAAGCCTCCGAGAAAAGATTGAGTAGGTCTAGAGTTATGATTTCCCCAATTGTTGGAATCCTCCTGCTACGTATGTTAAGTATTCCTTACCAATCATGAGTACCTTGGGTGTTGTAGCTCTCTCGAGCAACTACTACAATTTACTAGACGTATTCTGTCGAACTATGCTAGCTGGACAAGTTACATGCAAAAACATGGATTTTTAGCCTAACATCAGCCTTTAGCTGTGTAACAACACACAATTAGAAGTTCAATTCATTGAAAATGCAACAACTTTCCTCAAATAATATAACATATTATGAGGAACTATATATCACCTAGAGCAGTTACATACACAGAATCTAATACAAGAAGGTTCGGATGGGATGAAAGAAAAACAAGTGCAGGTGGATGAATTTGCAATTAGAAGCAGCTGTAGTTGCAGCTAGCTCTATAATTTTGCTGCTACTCTTGCACCGTCTTCTGTGAAACAACAAAC
This sequence comes from Nicotiana obtusifolia, assembly GCA_002018475.1. NCBI lineage: Eukaryota > Viridiplantae > Streptophyta > Magnoliopsida > Solanales > Solanaceae > Nicotiana > Nicotiana obtusifolia. The sequence goes on from MCJB01001973.1 coordinate 1,056, forward strand.
AAGAAGCTCACACTTTCGTCCTCCCAAATCGACAATGCCTTGATTGTTGTTTAACAGCCCCGGTCAACTACAGCACTAGTTTTAGTGATGCTAAGCTTCGATAGCACTCTGTCACAGACTCGCCAACTTTGGCTGCAAAGGCTAACTCATGACGTGAAAAGTTGTAAACTGCTTGTAAACTGTCCACAAATCTCTCTCCGATGTAGGCTACTTGGGCATTCAACTCGGGTTGAAGCCATGTTTTCTTTCTTTTTCGCTATGGCATCTTTTTTCATATTTCCTGTTCCTTTCTTTTTCCTGTTCAAAGATAATCCAAGATTTTAAGTCTGTGAATGTAAAATACCACCAAAACAATACGCCTTTGATGTGTCCTAATGAGTTCAAGCGATTGTCTAACCAGCAAGTGACATGCTTGAATATAGGCGAGTACAGTGATGGAAAAGTTATGAATGCAATACAATGCCATTCTCCTAATCTCTTTCACCATTCTATCGAACAAGTCACTGCGACAGTAAAAACCACTACATAACAATACAAAAGTCTGCAAATAGCACATATACAGTTGAACATGCCCCCTCCCACCCAAAAATATAATAGTAACTAATTGCAGTGATTCGCTCGGCAAAATGAGAAAAATGCAGTACTGTTGCACTCAAGAAAATGAGATAGCTACAAGGCCTTGCTATGTCATGGATAATATAAGGGAAGCTGAAAATAATTAGTCCAAATGTAGATAACTGTCACCTCCTTCACTGATACATTGTGCTTTGAATAAATTCAACAGACTTAATATGGCTATTACCTCCTTCACTGATGAGCATACAAATTAAAATAGTACATTAACAACAAAAGATAATAAGCCTTGGAGAAAAGATTAAGTAGGTCTAGAGTTATGATTTCCCCAATTGTTGGAATCCTCCTACTACGTATGTTAAGTATTCCTTACCGATCGTGAGTACTTTGGGTGTTGTAGCTCTCTCGAGCAACTACTACAATTTACTAGATGTATTCTGTCGAACTATGCTAGCTGGTCAAGTTACATGCAAAAACATGGATTTTTAGCCTAACATCAGCCTTCATCGTTGATTCTAACAATTTTATGCCAAAGTTGATGCCACAAGCTATTAAAAAGTATTTCATTTTTCCAGGGTAATGGAGGTGTTGATTAGACTCCCTTTTTAATCTTTAGTAATTTTTAACTGTGGTTTCTTTTCTGCAGGTGGCAAGTTTAAGTCCATTTATAAGTATTGGATCGATGAGTTGAAAGAAGAGAAGTTTGTAAAAATACACTTTGATTGAAGGTGATGCTGTATATCTGGAAATGCTATTGCAATTAGATGCAGCTGTAGATGCTGTTGCAGCTAGCTCGACATGTATAGATAATTTAGCTGCACAGAGGCTGCTACTCTTGCTCCTTTAGCTGTGTAACAACACACAATTACAAGTTCAATTTATTGAAAATGCAACAACTTTCCTCAAATAATATAACATATTATGAGGAACTATATATCACCTAGAGCAATTACATACACAGAATCTAATACAAGAAGGTTTGGATGGGATGAAGAATCTATTTTCGCTCAACGTGAATATTTTATAGTCACAAATACCACAAGTTTCAAGAGAATTATAACCACACAAATATAATGTTAGGATTTGTTTAGGATAATAAGTTTTAAAAGTGTTCATTTTTTTCTTAAGCTTCATACCCACTTAAATAGATTCACATAAATTGGAAATGAGGGAGTACTAGGAAAGTTTTAGTGAATTTTTTTTTATATATACTCCGACACTGTTCAAATGTCTCATGATATACTTCAACTGAGTTTTGTCCAAAAATAGAAGCAACTCAACACTATTAGAGGCGGAGCTAGAATTTGAATATGATGGGTTCGGGATTAAATCCTTTTAAGTTACTAGGTTCTAAATTAATAATTTATACATATTTATTGAATTTTTTAATATAAATATAAAGTTTGAACAAAAGCTACTGAGTTCGGCCGAATCCGCAACCAACACTCTAGCTCCACCCCTGAACGCTATCAATAAAATCTTAAGACAACATCATCTACATTCACAAGCAAACTATCACTAGAAGTTGAAGGAAAATAATTTAATAAATCTTTGAATGATCTACAATTCTCTACTTTTCCATAAGTCTCCACTAGTCTCCACACATTAAAAGTAGCTTGACTATAAATTCTATTTAAATTTGAATTAAAATAAACGTACAAATATGAAATCCTAAATAATTTTGATTTCCTACTGCATGAATTAGTTTTTCAAGGAGTCAAAATCAGTTTCCACATAGATCACTTTCAAAAAATTAAAGAATATGTGTTCTTAATTGTGTAAAGATTTTTGATTGATCTATGGATATCTTACACCTGTCCACTTTTTAAATCTAAAGGTCAAGACTTATTAAATTAATAAACTAAAAGTTAAGTTTTCTGTCGCTGGCCTTTCAAGTACTTCCTTAGCCAAGTACTTCAACTTCTCTCGCAAATCTTTCTGAATCCCATAGTTTACTTTGTTAGCCACTGTTCAACATTATTTCTCAAACAAGAGGTTCTAATAACAGCTTAATCTTGGTTTGCTGAACTTTAAGCGGCCAAAAGGTAAGATTATGCTGAAGTCTCTTATTTTGTTATTGCTAGTTTTCTCTGTTACTAGCCAGTTAAGAATCTTAAGACTGCATAAATCTACACAACAGATTTAGGTCCCTTATTACCTTCGTCAGAGGTGGATTTAGAATTTGAACATTATTGGATGGAGTTACGGATTCCACCATATTCCATTTAATTTACTGGGTTTGAAATATATTATTTTGTATTTATTTAGTGGATGTTTTATAGCATATACGAAATCTGAACAAAAGCTATTGGATGTGAATGAACCCATAAGTTATGATCTACATCCGTCCCTGAAAAGTAGAAGCATCAAATCTTGTTATTTTTGAGAAAGTAATGATAAATGACTTTGTTGGATAACTTTTCTGTAAAGAACATTTGATGTTTGACCTTGATAAATAACTTTTTATATATGTGGCTATATCTGCAAAATTGTTTCCTGCTATGACTTTTTATGCTTTTTTCTTCAGTTTTTTTCCCCTCTTATTTCTCCTGTTAAAGTCTTGTGTACTTTTTATACATCAGGTCCTGTGAACTTGAAAGGAAGGGAAAGAAAAGTTACTTTGCCATTGACCAGTGAAAATTACAATCATGGAAAGAGGAAAAGAAAACTTTGAGGTATGTCATACAATTCATACGATTTAAAACTAATATTTACTTGGATGGCTATCCCTCAAGGTACAGTATTAATGTCATACAAGTGTTTTAAATTACCTCTCTACATGTACAAAATAGGGGTAAGATCTGCGTACTCTACACACTCAAACCTCACTGGATATGTTGTTGTTACTGTTGTTGTGTTGATATAAAGACCAGCAAAAAGTACTTGATGAATTTCTTCAACATTTTGGATCTTCATCAATTAAGATTTTACCTTCTATAAACTATTTTCTTATTTGAGCAATGAAACATAGCTGTAACTCCTTCCATTTTACTTTTGAACTAGATCTATTAACTATGAAACTTCTTCATATTACGTTTGAACTCTTTGCCTACTGTTGCTCCCTAACGCACGCGCAAGTATACGTGGTCGACAAGTAATACAGGATTGTGAGTCCGGATTATCGTACCCAAGGGACTTAAGTTAGCTACTTTATAACAACTAATATAGTTAATTAACAAGCAAGGATCAAGTTTAATGTATGTAGTTTATTCTAAATTGTAATTCTAATTTAAATCTAAGAATTGCAACAAACAAATATGTATTTTGTAATCAATAAAACAAACATTGCAGGGTTGTGATTATGTTCCCAATCCTATTGCGCTCTAATTGACTTATTGTTCATATAATTCATGTAAGATTGTTAATTGATCGATAATGATACTCATAGCCTTCTTCCGAAGTACTATTCGCCTATTCCTAACAAGATTAACACCTATATTCCTATGGAATTAATCTAGCAAGAATGCAATAAGAACACGATTATCCAATAAAGCATGGTGATTAAGTATAGTCCTATCCTAACCACGAATCCGCTCTTTTAACGAAGTTAAGAACATGCTTTCTTCAATTCTTATTCTAATCTAAACATGGTTTTCCCAAACATAGCATAGATAATTGATAGAACTTAATTGATGGCCAAAACAATTAAGCAATTTAGCATAGAATTGAAGAAACAATCATATTTACATGAACTATTAAAACAAAATAATCAAGTTAGAAACACAATATTCATGGCTAATCACAACCCCAGAACAAGGGGTGATTAGCCACTCATGTTCAACAAAACCAAAAGATTAAATATTGAAAAATTAAATAGAGATACTAGATTGAATTGATGAACTGAGAATTTTGCTTGTGTTGTTGATGTTCCTAAGCTTCCCTAGCCTCCAAAATCACCTTCTTTCCCTTCAAGATGGGTTTAGGGGTGTTTATATAGGAGTTGGGAAGGTTTGGGGTCGACTTGGGGGTCTTCTAGACGAAGTAGGAGAAGTTCCCTCCATCGGCGCCCTGGGTGGCGCCAGGCGCTGCCCAGGGGACTGCATCCAGTAACGTTTTCCAGCCCTCTGCCTCCAGCACCACAGGCAGCGCTAGGCGCTGGCCTGTGGCTTTCCGTCTTCCTTTGTCCGGTTCTTCTCGTTTTGGCTCGTTTCTTCCCTGGTTTCGTCCCCGATTGCTTTCAACTCATTCTTACACATAAAAACATATTATTAACATGAATCGATGCAATTAACATCCCAAATCACACAAACAAGAGTTAAATATGAGATAATTTACATAACATTTTATATCTTTTCTACCAATTATCACCTACTGAATAATATTTTTTCTTCATAAACCTTTTTGTATAATGTTTGAAAACTACGCCAAATAATTAGCAGAATAATCAAGAATAAAGATATACAAGGGAAACAGAGAAAGAATGGTGGTTTACCCTTTGAAAATAAAATTTTTTGAATAAAATTATAAATTGAATCAAATATTTAAAATTTGGGCTAAGCTAATATAAGGAATTTGAATCCATTTAAAAAAATTTAATTTCTATAAGGTTGAGAACAAATAATTGCGCCTTTGAATTAAAAAATTGGAAAAAGAATCCAATTCAGTTCTTTTCTAAAGTCATCATCTACAAGTAAAATCATGAAAAAATCATGAAAAAGAATCCAATTCAGTTCTTTTCTAAAGTCATCTACAAGTAAAATCATGAAAAAATGCATAAGTATCCCATGTCCTATAGCCGGATTCCCAATTATACACACTCCACATTTGCAGGGGTTCTATTACCCCCGGGGAAACTATTTTAAAGTCAAATGAATTCACCCTTAAAAGTACCACAGTCAAATTTTCGTTGAGCAGTGAACCGCACTCGCTTGACGCATCATATTTCATTATAATAAAAAAAAACTCTCTTTTCTCTTCTTCATTACTCCAGTCACCTCCAACAAACCAGAATAACAAAAATTTAAAAATTGAAGATTTGAGAAGTGGCTACTACTATTTCATTTATCGTATATTTTATGTCATCTTTACATATTCTAAAATAACACGGAGCACCAAATATATGATTATTTATTTATAAATTTATGTGAAGATGGTATTCAAATATGTAGGAGTTACATGAAAAGTTTATCATAATTGTACGATTAATGCGCATAAGACTTATAATGAGTTTTCTTTGGCGATTCATAGTTTTTATATTTACCTCTTATTGGTACTTATCTTTTGGGACATTATTTTACTCAACATTATTTTTTGTAGATAAGTGATTCTTATGCTTTAGAAAACATATTTAAATCTGGACTCAATCTTTAATATGATTCTTGAAGGAATAATATTGAATTTTATTTGACTCTAATTTTGTTAATGTTGTAGGCACTTAAAAATTCATGTTTTATTGACAAAAACTTTTCAATAAATCACACGGGATAATATATTAAATGCAGGTACACATGGTGAATTAGAAATTACATAGATGCCAAGATCTCTGGCGATAACATCAGAATTAAACATATACTAAGAACATCGTCTAAAAGGAAGTATTAGTTGAGCTATGATAATATCACATGATTGTATCCGATAATAACAAAATTAATCTCATTCATCGTACCAATGTTACTTCGTATCATAGTTCAAATTTCATGTTACACGTCACATTTAATATTATATTTACATCGTTAAAAAAAAAAATTATACTCCTTGACATGCGTTACACTTGCAACGCACCAGAAAATAGTATTTATAAAAGATCCAAAGAAATGCAGTAGATGCCTCCAACATGGTGTCAGCATTCTCACCACCTAACTTTAAATCCAAAAATTTATTCCTCTTTAATTTGGATCTCTCCACCTAACTTAGTATCACATATCCACCTAACTTCAAATCCAAAAATTCAGTGAAGGTTGTGAACTACTTCATCACGAACTCCACTGACTTTGATCACAAAAGCTAATTCATGAGGTTAAAAGTTGTGAAACGGTTATAAGCTTATATTCCTGAATAGTTTTGCTGCTTTAGGTTTGCCAAAATTGAGCATATTTGGTCTCCGTCTAAATATTTAAGAAATTCGTTAGATTTAGCAAACTTTGATAAAAGAAGATGTAAGCAAAAATACTAGGAAAGTCCTATCAAATTTCGAAAACTGCAATACTAAAAACTGCACCACCCATCAAAAATAGGACAACATAGTAGAAATTACACCCCTCGAATACAACACTAGCCACAAGAAATAGACCAAAATAGCAGAAACTTTAAAATTGCACTTCCAATTATGAGTTCCCCTTAAATCTTCATAGTTCCTGTTAAATTTTACAACCAAAGTTTGTTACCCTCACCGTGCCATTTGATGTGAGACTCTTTCTTTTTTAATCTGTACAAAAAAAATGTCATCTTTTATCTAGAAACAATTTTTCTTTAAAATTTCTACTTTACCCTTAATGAATTAATTTACAGTCACATAAAGAAAACAACACATATTAGGTAATGCTTGATAAGGGTTGGGCGAGTTGGGCTATGGCCCAATTTTTAGCCCATCTTGACCCAACTTATCTTAGCGCAAGTAACTTTTGGGCGGTGTAAGGCTTGCTTTAGGCAAATCCCACATTGGTGTAGGCGAATCCCACATCGGTTGGAGAGGAGAACGAAGAGTGCCTTATAAGGACTTGGATACCTCTCTCTTGTAGACGCGTTCTAAAACCGTGAGGGGCGAAGGCTCCAAAGCGGACAATTTCTACAAGCGGTGGCCTGGGCTGTTACAGGCGTTTGTATCAGAGCTGTTGCCGGGCCGGTGGTTGGACCCGCCCAAAATTGACCAACCTGCTCATTTGACACACCTAGAGTAGTAATAAATAAGCATGCCACGCACCATCCAACAATAATTCTTAAGAATTCTCGAAAGATGAAGCCTTTGAATTGATAACTTCAGTCAAAAGCTAAAATTATATACAATTTGAATATAACCTATTATTGTACACAATGCACTAAGAAACTATATATACATACTGCTTTTTTACAATTTGTATAAAATTATGTTAGTTGTATATATTGTATGTCGTTTGTATATCCGACATACAAAATATATACAATTTATTTATGTCTTCTTCGAGTTCCAACCTAAAATTCCAACTAAAATCAATTCGAATCTTCATTAAACTCCCTCAAAATTTAGATATAAACTCCAAAAGATATTCCCAATCATTTGCAACAACGGAAGATCTAAACAAATAACAATACTCTAAAAATTAATTTTCAAACTTAAAGCTTTAATGCATTTTAATGGCTGTTGCCAAAATATGGACCGAGTCTCGGCCAGAGAGGAAGAGGAAAGTCTTGTCTTCTTCTATTGAGTAATAAGAATATATATACAAATAATAAATCATAGTCCTAACAAATATGGAAATTTTAGTCCTAAACATACATGGAGAACAACTAGGTACACTATGGACCACCGGTGCTTCACCTCTAGTTACATTGTGGATGATCGATGCTTCACCTTCATAAAATGTATACAATATATACACGCCTAATACCCTCCCTCAAGTTGGCACATGCTGATTACAAATGCCAACTTGCATAAGAGAGAAACGTATTGAGATTTTCCCAATGCCTTCGTAAAGAATTTGCCAACTGCTCATGTGAAGACACAAAACTGGTACAAATGTTTTCTTTTGCTATCTCGTCACGCATAAAATAACAATCCACTTCAATATGTTTGGTTCTTTCATGAAAGACTGGATTCTTGGATGTGTGCAATGCTGCCTGACTGTCACAAAGAAAACGAATAGGAGAATTGCAAGTCACTCCTTGACTAGACAAAATTTCATTTAGCCATTTCAGCTCACAAATCGTCATCGCCATAGAATGATATTTGGCTTCTACCAATGATCGAGACACGTTATCCTGCTTCTTAGTCTACCAAAATATCGGTGAGTCACCTAAAGATACCTGTGAGTGAGCATTGAGTCAAAGGACAACATGTCCAATTAGAGTCGCACCGTCCATAGAAATGTGAATAACATTTACTAAACAAAATGCCTTGTCCTGGATTCCCCTTCAAGTAGAGTACAACCTGCAATGCTGCTTGCCAATGCTCTTCTGTCGGTTGTTGCATGAACTGGAATAAAACGTAAATGTAATAAGACAAATCTAGCCGTGTGAAGCAAAGATAGATGAGTCGTCCTACCAAACGATGACAACGTTCCAAGTCATCAAAAACTCGTTGTTCTGCCGATGCTAGTTGATGATTCTGCTCTAAAGGCACTCCCACATGCTTAGAAACCAATAATCCAACCTCTGAGGTAATTTCCAAGGCATATTTATGTTGGCTCACGAAAATTCCATTGGAGTTACGGAAAATCTGAAAAATATTTCAATTTACCTAAATACTTCATGTGAAAACATTCACCAAGATATATCTTAAATCGCGGACAGCTCCAGGTTTATTGCCAGAAATAATAAAATTGTTGACATACATAGGGTCATTTATTCGCATTTCACTCCTTTCCGGAGTAAAAAGGGAGTAATCAGAATATGAGTGTTCTAATCCACAATCTCCTAAATTGGTTGATAACTTGACAAACAAACACATTGGCGCACCCATAAAGAGATTTCTTAAGTTTGCATAACTTCCCTAGACTCGCAACTTGAAATCCAGGAGGTAGTTTCCTGTATACTTCCTCGTGAAGATCCCTGTGCAGGAAGGCGTTATGCTTGTGCAGCTCCTAGTTTTTCACCGCTGCAATAGCCAAGAATGCTCGGATAGTCACCATCTTTGCCACCGGAGCAAATGTTTCAGTATAGTCAATCCTTTCTACTTGATGATTCCAAAAAATAACTAGACGAGCTTTGTGTCATTCAAACCATTCCATCTGAGTTGTACTTTATCTGGTAAACCTACCTACAACTAAGAGTTTTTTTATTAGGCGGCAAATCTTCTATCACCCATGCCCCATTATCACCAACGCTTGTATTTCTTGCTTCATTGCCTCTCTCCACTTTTCATATTTCATGGCTTCGGAGGAAGTCCCTGGTTCATCGTTCGTAGTAAACAGTGCAAGAAAATTTCTTTGTTGTGCAGAAAATTTATCGCAATTTACATAGTATGCTAAGGGATAGGGCGTACATTGTGCTAAGGGATAGGGCATACTTGATATGATGTCGTGAAGTGGATAAAGGCCAACATAGAGTCAATATTTGGATCATATTAGTAACATAATCATACAAACGGATTGGGCGTACACTGTGCACACAAGGGATTTTTCCATCCAAAGTTAAGGACGATGTTCGATTAATCAAATGACATGCCATCAACTTCATTCCCCCAAAACTCTATATGTAAATTACCATGAAAATGCAAGGCCCGTGCTACATTCAAATGTTATGATGTTTTCTTTTCACTCTTCCATTCTGCTGAGGAGTTTTGGTACATGAAGTTTGAAAATAACCCCGCACTCTGTGAAATAATTTTTCATACGAGTAAACTCTGTTCCATTATCGCTATTGAAATTTTAACTCTCTTATTGAATTGTCTCTCTATCATAGCAAAAACTTTCTTCACAGTTTGGCTACTTCTTTCTTATTAATCAATAAAAAGATCTACACAACATGCAGATAATCATCTACAATAGTAAAACATATGATGCACCACAAGACGAAGTCATTCGATAAGGTCCCCAAAAATCACAATGAATAAATTCACAAATGCTAGAAACTATATAATTACTCAAAGAAAATTTTTCTCTCTTTTGTTTTGCTTGATGACACACATAACATCTCTTATTCAAAACATTAATTTTTCTTAATATTTACAACAAAAATAAATTTGGTCACTTCTAGAGAAGGATGTCCCAAATGCTTGTACCAAAGATCCAATGAGTCAACAACACCTATCTTCAGCGCACGCTCCCTCGACTTGTTCTAAAAATAGTACAGTCCATCTCTTCGCGTGCATGTTAAGCTGGACACAAAGAATATTTTTCAAAACCAAATTTCCTACAAGTTTTATTGAACCCTCGTTGGTGGCTACAACATTGCTTCCATTAGGCGAAGCAACAGGATATCCATATAATTTCGCATATTATGCAATAATTTTAAACAACCTCTCATATGATTAGATGCCCTGCGTCAATGATCCTTTATCATCTTTCTTTTTGGTTCTAATATATAAAATTTTGAGGTTATGCCTCTTTTCCTCTCCCTAAATTGATCCTCTAACCTTTGAATCTTAGTATTCAGTGGGCAACAAAGAAATATAGAGATGAAAACGGAGAGACACGACGTGATTTAATGCTAGATTTAAAAAGATAAAAAGTTGTAACATATTCCGTTATTTTTAAGTTTTATTAAAAAGTCAGATATAATTTTTATAGATGAAAAATTAGGTTAAGTATTTTTCATGTTTCTCATTTTTATTTGTAGACTACTTTATAAAATGATCAGTTAATAAATCACTAGTAATTTTTTGTGACCATACCATAAAATTAACTAGTTCTGACATATGTTGTGATTATTTCCTCCTTTGCTTAATCACCTCTACTTCCTTTACCTCACCTCATACTTGCACACAAGCACAGATCCCATTCTTAAAACTAAAAACTTATGTTACTTTTCTAACACCTTATATGGAATGAATAACTTTAAATAGAATGATCATAAGAAATATTAAGGGAAAGGGAATGAAAGAAAAACCAAAGGAAATTGCCAACAATGGTACCTTGCCTTCTCTTCTTTTACATGATTGTGCCTACATTCATTTTGTTTTTTTTTTTTTAACTGCAAAATAATACTACTAATATACGGATAAAATTTGATAATGGAGCCATTGATTTGTTATTTATGTGAAGGAAAATCAAGTGAGATACGATCAAGCGGACTCAATATTAGTGGAGCCATGGGGAGGCACCGTTGGATCAGAATGGAATTATAAGCTGAAAAGTCCCATCGATGAAATATTGATTGCTCATGGAGATGTTATAGACTCCATCATGTTCAGAACTGTTAATGAACAAGGTACTACCATCTACTCACCAAAGTTTGGTGGGGATGGAGGTCGAAAAGACAAGGCAAGTACAAAAAAATTGTGGTCGAAGAGACATTGTTCTTCTCAAGTTACATTTGTGTCATGTCATGGCAATGAGCTTAAATTATGTAAAAGAATTAATTATTAAGACAATTAAACTAGTTATAGCAGGTATTCATTTATCTTAAAACCTTCAAGTTACTTTATCACGCTCTTGATATGAAAATCACGTTATAGGTCAACTTAATATGATAGTACAGTAACTTCTTGTATTAATCTATAGTTATATAAGCATCTTTCGAGTCAAAGATATGAATGCACCTGTTGCTTCGTATATAAGTTTGGCGCTTCCTTTGCATTGAGAGGATTCAACTAAGTGTCCAAATTTTCTTTAGGTCAGAGATTTTGAATCCTAATATTACATTCTTGCACTTTTATGAATTTTTGTCAAAATTCCCAACTCTACTACTCATTTAACCGATATGTGATTTGCAATAATCTCAGGTTGTTATTGAGGCAACTCCTTTGGAATATTTAACAGGCATCAAGGGGACATTTGGAGATTTCTATGGCCATTTAGTTATAAAATCTCTATGTTTTATAACTAATGCAAAGAATTATGGACCATTTGGGTCTGAAGCTGGTGGAACCCCATTTTCACTTGTGATGAAAGAAGGTGTAGCTATTGTGGGATTTCACGGGCGTTCTGGGTTGTACCTTGATGCTATTGGTGTTTATTTGCAGAAACTTTCTCCTTCCACTTCAGCAAAGGAACCTATGGTTGAAGACATTGAAATCCGTGACGTATGTTGTGATTATTCCCTCCTTTGCTTAAATCATCCATCCCCCTTTTTAGTGCATAATCTAGTAAATTGAAAGGGGGGGGGGGGNAACATATTCTTTTAATGCAGTTGAACGTATGCATAGTAAACCATTTTCTTTGACATGCTTATTTTGGATGCATAACCAGTTGCTCAAACTCTAAGAACATAATATATAGAGAATTAGCTGTCTCTGTTTGTGATAATTTGATATAATGTTTGGTCTTTTTGTAGGTGTCATTTTCTACCCTTCGCAAGGACACTCTCAATGTTCTGGATTTTATAGAGAGCTTAAAGAATGAAGAAATTCAAAAAGCTGTTGACGTGGATCTAACTGAAAAGCTGATATTGGAGCTGGATTTCCTCCTCCTGAATCTCCATCATCTTTCCAAGTATAATGCTGAACAACTTTCTCATTTCATGACAGAATATGAGATTCTTCAGAATGTATGTGGCAACATAAGAGATTTCCACGAGTTGATAGTGAATGGTTGCGTTGGGCATGAGATTGTTGAATACGTCTTACCTCTGTTTCAACTAATGGCTGAGAGAGTAGGACGCTTCCTATGGTCTAATCAAATTGGTGGACACTCTCGACTTTTCAAGCTAGCACATCTATTCTTGGAGATTATTCCAACTCAGTTGGAGGTTATGCACATATGTTTTACAAATTTGAATGCTTCAACATCAGCACAAGTTGGACACTTTATTAAGCAACTCCTAGAAACCTCTCCGGACATTCTTAGAGAATATCTGATTCATCTACAAGAGAACATGGTAAATGTTATTACCACTAGCACTTCAGGGACTCAAAACATTCATATCATGATAGAGTTCCTTTTAATCATTCTCACTGATGTGCCTAAGGACTTTATTCATAATGGCAAGTTGTTTGAATTCCTAGCACGTGTTGGAGCACTTACCAGGGACGTATCAGCTATTGCTCGCGACTTAGAAGAGAAATCAAAGAATGGAGAGAGTACCAATGAAACAAATAGTGCAACTCTAGGCTTACTCGAAAATATTGAACTCCTGAAGAGAGAACTCAAAGATGTTTACCTGAAAGCCCCAGACTCATCTCAACTCTGCTTTCCGATGAGTGATGGATCCCTGTTCATGCATCTTCTACTTAGACACTTAAATGATTTGCTCGATTCCAATGCTTATTTAGTTTCTTTGATAAAGGAAGAAATCAGGTTGGTGAAAGAAGATCTAGAATTCATAAGATCTTTCTTCGGGAATGTTGAGCAAGAATTGTATAGAGATCTTTGGGGACGTGTTTTAGATGTGGCATACGAGACAAAAGATGTCATTAATTCAATTATTGTAAGAGACAATGGTCTCTTACATCTTATTTTCTCTCTTCCCTTTGTTATAGAAAAGATCAATCTTATCAAAAAAGAGGTCTCAAATTTACTTGAGAAGATTCCCAAGAACGTGGGCGTCATTGTTGTGAACTCTCCCGACAAGCCAGTTGCGCGTAAGTCCTCAATATCTGGTAAAATAATCGTAGGTTTTGTAGAGGAGACATACTTGATAATTAGGAAGCTCACCAGTGGAGCAAAAACGCTAGATGTCATTTCGATCACTGGTATGCCGGGTTCGGGTAAAACTACTTTGGCGTACAAAGTGTATAATGATAAGTCAGTTTCTAGTCATTTTGACATCCGTGCATGGTGTACAATCGATCAAAAATATGACGAGAAGGAGTTGCTGAAAAAACTTTTTAATCAAGTTACTAGCTCAGCTTCGAAATTTAGTGAGAATATTGATGTTGCTGATGAGCTACGGAAACATCTGTTTGGAAAGAGGTACCTTATAGTCTTAGATGATTTGTGGGACACTGCAGCATGGGATGAGTTGACAAGACCGTTTCCTGAAGTTGAGAAAGGAAGTCGAATTATTTTGACCACTCGAGAAAAGAAAGTGGCTTTGCATGCACAACGCCACAGTGATCCTCTTGACCTCCGATTGCTAAAACTGGAAGAAAGTTGGGAGTTACTAGAGAAAAAGGTTTTTGGAAAAGAAAGTTGCCCTGATGAACTAGTGGATGTTGGAAAAGAAATAGTCCAAAATTGTAAGCGGCTTCCTTTGGTGGTTGATTTGATTGCAGGAGTCATTGCGGGGAAGGAAATGAAAAGGAGTGTGTGGGTTGAAGTTCGAAATAATTTGAATTCCTTCATTTTCCAGAAAGAAGAGGATGCGACGAGGGTTATAGAATTAAGTTACGACCATTTGCCTGATCATCTAAAGCCATGCTTACTTTACCTTGCAAGTTATCCAAAGGATGAAATAATTGGAGTCGATGTTTTGAAAATGGTATGGCATGCCGAAGGATTTGTGGAACAGACAGATATGAAGAGCGTGGAAGAAGTGATGGAGGTTTATTTGGATAATTTAATTTCCAGTAGCTTGGTAAATGCTTTCAATGAAATAGGTGACGATCGGAGTTGCCATATTCATGATCTGGTGCATGACTTTTGTTTGATAAAAGCAAGAGAGGAAAAGTTGTTTGACTTGATAAGTTCAAGTGCTCCATCATCATCTTCTTCTCATTTAATGCCACGTCAAATAACCATTGATTATGGTAAGGAGCACTTTGGGCACTTTGGTTATAAACACGTCTATTCTTTGAGGATAACTGGATACATATATCATGGCAATCGTCTTTTTGATATTCACCTAGGACACTTGAGGCTTCTTAGAGTGTTGCAACTGGATAGGGTTTTTTACAGGGTGAATGATTCTTTGCTGAATGAAATATGCACATTGGTTCATTTGAGGTACTTAGACATTGGGACAGAAGTTAAATCTCTGCCTTCGTCTTTTTCAAATCTCTGGAATCTAGAAACTCTGCTGGTGGAAAACAACGGACCGCCCTTGG
>MCJB01001976.1:3207-13517 GCA_002018475.1 Nicotiana obtusifolia
GAAAATACGAAATTGGGGGTTTAAGGTCAATCCGATGTCGGAATTTGACAAACTTGATATGCATGGACTCGTATTGTAATGGGTAACTACATTTTATGAATTTCGAATGATTTCGGGAAATGGGCCCCACTATTAATTTTGAGCTTAATTTCGGGATTTTGCCCGTAGAGTTGTAAATTTTGATGGAAATTGGTTTCCATTGTGGGTATTGAACGTAATGAATTGTTTATGAATAGATTCGACGCACGTGGAGGCCAATTCAAAGGGCAAAGGCGTCGCGGGCTAAGGATTTAGCCGGTTTGAGGTGAGTAATGATTATAAATGATGCTCTGAGGGTTTGAAACCCCGAATTGCACATTGTAGTGCTATATTGAAGTAAGGCACACGCTCGATGATGAGCGTGGGGTAATTTACTACTGGGGATTGTGACTTGGTCCATCCCGATTGATGATTTTTACTACCTATTTGATTGGAATTGATTTTATAATATAATGATTTGGGCTTCTAGCCATATTTGGGCTTCGTGCCGGTTACGTGAACCCTTCAGGGGTAATTTATCACTGTTTTGTTTACTGAAATCATATTTGGGCTTCACGCCGGTTATGTAAACCCTTCAGGGGTATTTGTTAATATTTTGAATCATTATTTGAACTCGGTTTTGAAAACTAAATGATTTTGAAATGGATCGGGTGGCACGCCGCCACGGATATGATGTAAATGGGATCGGGTGGCACGCCGCCACGAGATATGATATAGCGCTTGGGCCGTAAGAAACCCCTTCCGGAAGTTTGAACCACCCACAGTGAGCGCAGAGTAGCCATCCTGATGATACAGTTGGTAACAATGACAACTGTAGGTTACGGTTGGTAACAATGACAACCGGTAACGAAAGATCATACAGTTGGTAACAATGACAACTGATAACCGGAGATGGGTAGATAATACAGTTGGTAACAATGACAACTGTAGGTTACGGTTGGTAACAATGACAACCGGTAACCAGAGATGACACAGTTGGTAACAATGACAACTGGTAACCGGATTTTGAAAGGTTTTACTGTTTTCAAATGATATTGAGCCCGAGGGGCGGTTTTAAAGTGGTTTCTTTTACTTCACAATTATTACTTGATTTCACTGGTTACTAATTCAATGATGTTTAGTTGCTTCTTTATGGATTGCCTTGTGCATTATGTGTTTCCTACTTTCAGTAATTATTTATACCTATTACTCACTAAGTTGGAAGTACTCACATTACTCCCTGCACCATGTGTGCAGATTCAGGCGTTAACAGTTCCGCTTTGAGGCATTGACTACTACTGCCAGGGCGGTGATTCGGAGGTTACGAGGTAGCTGTTGGCGTCCACAGCCCCGTGTCTCCTTTATTTTGTCGCTTTCATTTTCTTCAACAATTGTGCCAAAAATATTGTAATAGTTATGTTATTAATAGGATTTCATTAGTTGCTCATGACTTTGTGGCACCCCGATCTGAGGGCTGTAGTCGGGATGGTTACTATATTTTCCGCAATTGACTATCATTAAACCGCATTTATATTACTTTCTTGTTATTTAATTGATTGAGCAAGTTTAGTGGATTCGGCTGGCCTTGTCTTCACGAGAGGCGCCATCACGACCAGGTTGGGATTTTGGGTCATGACAATTATAATAGTTATACTTATGGTAAGTTAATTAGTGTATGCACTCAGGAAGATTTAGCTCTTTGTAATGAGATTAAGCTAAAACAAGAAATTAAGAAACACCGTCTAAATGAGAGACAACAATTAGGAGAGTTCTGTGAACAATTTGCCATAAATATCTCCAAAATTAAGAAATCTCATAGGAAGAAGAAAGACCAGAAAGAACCTTATAGGTATAAAAGAAAAAAGAGAATGAATCCTGAAAAGAGAAGGGAAGAGACCAAGAAGAGAAGGTCTAGTTATAAGAAGAAGAAGGATTTTATTAAATCCGTTAAGCCCAATGCCTGTTATAAGTGTGGTAGAGTAGGCCATTACGCTAAAGATTGTAAGGTTAAGGATAAGATCAAGAACCTTGATTTAGATGATAGCATTAAGGATTCGTTATATAAGATCCTACTAAATTCATCCCTAGAGTGCAGTGACACATAATCTTCAACTGATGAAGATTTGAAGGTGTTACAGAATGAAGAATACTATTCTTCTTCAGAAACAGAATGTGGACCTTGTAAACAAGGCCAATGTTGTAATAACAACACAGAGGATGAATTTTATAATATTTATTCATAGTTTAAGGACCTAGATATCAATGTCCTTACCAATGACAGTTTATTAGAACTCCTTAGAGTCATTAAGGATCCTAAATTAAGATCCCAGATTATAGATAAGATAGATCCCATTAAAGATAATAGTCCTAAGGATTCTGAAGTAGAAGGAATTCCTTCCCAAAAAGGTCCTTATACAATTTCTGATTTAAGAGGGTTTTAAGAGAAAAATCCCAGGCCATTGATAAGCCAACCACTGTTCAAGACTTGAGGGAGGAGATTAATAATCTCAAGAATGAAGTCTCGAATCTAAAGGGTTCTAATATAGCCTTAGATAAGAGGATTATTAAGTTAGAAAATCCTCAGGTTACCGCAAATTTAGAATTCAGTACTGATATTACTGAATTAGAGTTAGGCCCTAGTACTTCTAATAAAGAAGTAAGAGATGACTTTTTAGGAACTGTTTAATTTTTCTGATAATGAGTTTTTGCAGAAATTACAGTTTTTCACTACTCAGAAATTCCTTATAAAGGTAACGCTTCTGATTGATTATAATTTCAAAAAAGAGTTCGTCGCATTATTTGATAGTGGTGCAGATTTAAATTGTATAAAAGAAGGAATAATACCTTCTAGATATTTTCATAAAACTACACATAGGTTAAAAAATGCTAGTGGCCAGCATATGCGTATTACTTATAAATTACCTAAAGCATTTATTATTAAAAATAATATTTGCATTCCTGAAAATTTTGTTCTAATAAATGACATTCATCAGGATATAATATTAGGTGTGCCATTTTTTTATAAAATTATGCCTTTTACTAACTGGGATGCTCTTAGCTTTACAGGTACTTATAAAAGTAAACCTATTACTTTTGAGTTTATAACTCAACCAATTCAAAGATTTTTGAATGAAAGTATTTCTAATAACACTACCGCAAAAAATAAACAGATTGATTTTCTGAAAAATGAAATTTGCAATCTTACTATAGAACAAGATTTGACAGCTCCAAAACTAATAGAAAAAATTGATTAAATAAAGATTCAGTTTTCTTTATAGTTATGTGGTGATCATCCAAATCAATTTTGGAACAGGAAACGTCATATAGTAAGTCTTCCTTATGAAGAAAGCTTTTCTGAGGGTAATATCCCAACTAAAGCTAGGCCATGCCAAATGAATTCCGAATATTTGGAATTATGCAAAAAGGAAATTGATTCTCTAATAGCGAAAGGTTTAATAAAGCTTTCAGAGTCCAAATGGTCTTGTACTGCTTCTATGTTAATGAACATGCAGAACAGGAACGTGGTGTTCCTAGACTTGTTATAAACTATAAGCCCCTTAATAAGGCGCTAAAATGGATTAGATAACCTATCCCTAATAAAAAGGATTTATTGGATAGGTTACATGATGGGATTATATTCTCAAAGTTTGATTTAAAATCAGGCTATTGGCAAATTCAAATAGCTGAATCAAATAGATATAAAATCACTTTTAATGTCCCAATGGGCCAATATGAGTAGAATGTTATGCCATTTGGTTTGAAGAATGCTCCTTCTGAATTTCAGAAGATTATGGATGATATCTTTATTTCTTATACTAATTTCACAATAGTTTATATAGATGATATTCTGGTATTTTCAAAACATATTGAAAGTCATTTTCGGCACATAGAAATATTTAAAAAAGTTATTATACAAAATGGTTTGGTTATTTCTAAACCAAAGATGAATCTTTTCCAGACTAATATTAGATTTTTAGGTCATAATATAGAAAAAGGGAAAATAATTCCTATTAATCGTAGCATTGAATTTGCTTCTAAATTTTCTGATATTATAACTGACAAAACTCAATTGCAAGAGATTTTTTGGTAGTCTTAATTATATCTCTCCTTTTATAAAGGATTTAGCTAAAGATACTGCTGTTCTTTATGATACACTTAAAAAGAATCCAAAGCCTTGGACTAATAGTCATACTGATGCTGTTAATATTATTAAGCAGAAGGTTAATAATCTTTCATGTTTAACACTTGCTAATCCTAATTGGGATAAAGTGGTTGAAACTGATGCTTCTGATATAGGTTGTAGTGAAATTTTAAAGCAGATATGTCCTAGTAATAAACAGGAATATCTTGTTCAATTTTATTCTGGGAAATGGAATAATTCTCAGAAAAATTATGCGACTGTAGCTAAAGAAATTTTAGCTATAGTTAAATGTGTATTAAAGTTTCAGACTGATTTATATAATCAAAAGTTTTTAATAAAAACTGATTGTCATGCAGCTAGATTTATCTTTAATAAAGATTTTAAGCATGATGTTTTGAAATAAATATTTGCAAGATGGCAAGCATTACTAGCTCCATTTGATTTCGAAATTATTTATAAAAAAGGCTAGTGATAATAATCTCCCTGATTTTCTTACTAGAGAATATTTGAATTCATAATTCCTTGTGTTTCATTGTGCAGATGAGACCACAATATGTACCCCCTCGAGGGAGGGGAAGAGGAACTGGTAGAGGTAGAGGTAATATCCTTGCCCAAATTGGAAATCAAAAATTAATAGCTGCTAATTTTGTAGAAAGTTCAGGGGTTAACACTGACCACCCTATGTACAAGGAATTCATGGATTTTATAAAATTCAAACAGAATAAGGGTAATAACCTACTATCATATTCAACAGCTTTGACAGGGGAAGGTCAAGAAAGAAATGAGTTTTATAGCCAAAATCAACAGAAAGAATTAATAATTCTTTTGGAACAATCAGACTTGAAATGGAAAGATAATCCATGGCAAATAATGGCCAAATATTTAGACACGACATCATATGCCTCAACTGCTTACAAATATAGAATGAATTATGAGCTGATTTTATTATCAACCGGCCCAGCTGAAATTCAGCATTTCTATCCTTCTACTACGAAAAAAGTTTATTACTTTTTCAAGATTATAATCAAGAAAATTATACCCTCAGATAAATGGGGTATTAGTACTTTGAAAGAAAATGATTATATCTACCCAGAACAGAAAATACCTGTTAAATTTAATTATTGGGATTATATCCAAAGTTTTCATAAAACTTTCTTATATGAAAATTCTAATAGAAAACTTTCCTGGTTTATTAAAATCTGCCCGAATGTATTTGAGCAGAATTTACCAAATTGGTTTTGTGACTGGTGGATTTTATATGGTCCACCGATGGAAATATTACCAGAAGTTTATAAGAGTTTATATACACAATGGGTAGAAATATCACCCAAATTAATATCTTTGCAAAAGGATAATATATTTTTTGAGGGTATGGCCCTTATGTACTTCTTTATAGAATTTTCAATTCCATGGATTATGAAATGGGATATAGAAGTTAGTCAAACTAGTAGGAGATTTCCCTGCTTAAATAGAATCTTTTATACAAAATTTTGGAGTAAAATGCTTCAAATAGGCAAGGAAGGTAATATCCACGGGCAAGAAACTTTGGATAATATCCACAAAGCACTTAAGAATTACAGCTCAAGGAGCCATGTCAGTAATCCTGAAATTGAAGAACTCAGCCCATTCAAGCAAATAACCAGAAAGCTGCAAATGAAGAAGGGTGCAATTTCGAAAAAGGAGATTCTAGCCTCCTACTTCGAAGAGATTAGAAAGGATCTAGTAAGAAATTTCGATACAGAAGTTTCAGACGATGTATCCATGGCCTCATTAGGTAATACAACGGATGAGGACATATGTTTAGCTGGTGAATCACAAGGAACTCAATCAGAACAAGTTAATATTGAAGAACTTGAAGAGTTTTCTGAAGAAAATAAAAGAAAATGCAGAAGAATCTTCTACAGAGATCGACAGAGGTAAAAGAAAAGTCGTCTGAAAAATGCTGAAGGCCCCACAATAAAATTATTGGGGTAATGCGGACAAAATAATTTTAATAAAGCAAGCCGACCCTACCATAATAAAGTGTCAGGAATCAGAATCTACTTTTATAAAGTAGATTGTCATTTTATCTTCTTTTTTTTTCTTTGTAAGTCACGAATATAATTATTATGTCGGCCATTACTATTTATCTTTTATTTTTAGCTAGTTGATCCATTATATAAGGATCAGAATTTTTCATTATAGGCATGTTTTTTTCCGAAGGTTTTTCTTTAAGCATTCTATAGTCTTTCTCTCACTTGTACACACTTTCTCTATATTCAAGTTTGAGTATTAATAAAACTCAGAAAGGCTTATTGGCCAGAACCAGCAGTCTCAGGTATATATTTTCCTTGCATTTAAATTTTATTTTCTTGATTGATATTTAGCCTAAATAATAGGCTAAATACTTAAGTGTTAAACTTAGGAATTCTGAGCTGTTCTGTAGCATGCTTTAGTGTTAATTTCAATACTGTATCTTTCCGATGTTGCTTAGGTTAAAGATATAAACCCAGGCAGTTCTGAGTTAGATAGTAAGCTCTGGTTATGGCAGCATAACCGGTAGCCTCCGCAGAACTCGTTTTTAAGCCAAGGTGGGCGTTGTGAAAAGGATTAGCAGGTGAGGTCGTGGTTTAGAGTTTACTAACTGGCTTAGAATCTGACAGGGTTTAATCCTTAGTAATCCTCCCTATAGCAAATCGAAGCGATCCGGCAGAGATTTTGAATAATAATAATAATAAATATATTATTATTATTATTACTACTACTACTACTACTACTACTACTACGTACAAGTTATTGTAAGTGGCTGCTTTAGCCTTGTCACTATTTCGTCGAGGTTAGGCTCTAACCTCGACACTTACAAAGTACATGGGGTCAGTTGTACTCATGCTGCACTCTTCACTTTTTGTGTACATACTGGAGTTGGTCCTAGTGGCGTTCAGAAGCTTTTGCTCGGATTTGGTCTCTGACGGAGACTTGAGGTATAGCTGCACAGTGTTCGCAGCCCTGAAGTCCCCTTCCCTCTTAACTTTACTGTTTTTCTGAGTTTCAAAACAATGTATTTTATTCAGATCATTTTAGTAGTACGCTAGATGTTCATGTACTCGTGACACCAGCTTTAAGGTTATGTCAAATTTCGTTGTTCGATATTATTTTACTATACTCCAGACTTATATCGTTTTCATTATTAATATCTTGTTATAAATGATTAAAATCAGATAATTTTCTGTTTCACGTCGGCTTGCCTAGCAAGTAAATGTTAGGAGCCATCCATTATGACCTCGAGATTGGGATTCCGGGTCGTGACATTTATCAATGGGTAAAACTTCATACCATGAGTTTTTTAATTTTTAAAACTTAAATACGAGATCTCCTGTTAAAGAATGGAGGGATCCATATTCACTAATTATTACTATTATATAATCTATTATTTCAAAATTAAACTATTTAGTTGACCAAAATATTGATATTGAATAATTGTGTTGATGGGACAAAAGAGACTACTAGAGCAAAAGCTATCTAAACTTGACGCATAGAATGAATCTATAAGTTGAGAAAAATGTAAAT
This sequence comes from Nicotiana obtusifolia, assembly GCA_002018475.1. Lineage (NCBI taxonomy): Eukaryota > Viridiplantae > Streptophyta > Magnoliopsida > Solanales > Solanaceae > Nicotiana > Nicotiana obtusifolia. The sequence goes on from MCJB01001976.1 coordinate 10,913, forward strand.
TCTTACTAAAACGAAATAAAAGTTCTCCCAATATTTTTCTTATCAAAGACTATAAATGGAACTGCGGGTAACGGCAAGCAATGAGAAAGAACAAATCCCTTTCTTGACACACTGGACAATGTAGACAGATAACTCTTGGATAAAGTAAACCTTTCCTCAATGACCAAGCAACTATATTCAATTAATAATGTGTTTGAAACTGAGGAAACAAAAGGTAAAGGAACGGAAAAGAAATTTGAAATGAAAAGTAAAAACAAACTCAACAGGATAGGAAAACAATGAAAGCACCTTAAAAAAAATAAGTTCTTTTTTATCCTCTTTCTTTTCCAAATGAAAAGAAACAAGACGAAGAGATTGAAAATTAGAACGGTTTCTACGTCTACCTTGACCAAAGAATGTTGTTTCTCTTTCAAGATTTTTTCCAAGATGGTCTTCTTGAGGAGTAGTATTTAACTTTTGTCTCTGTAAAAAACAATAATGTAAACATAGATTTCGTCAGAAATTCTCTTTATTATTTTCCCTTTCCCTTCTTCTTCTCCTACATTATCTCCTTCTTCCCATAAATTATGACTACACAGCTAAAATGAAAAGGAATGATATGTGTACTGTAAAATATTGAAGACTAATTTTTATTCCATTAAAAATATATGGTCTATCCATAGTGATTTAGATTGGTTTGATTGGAGAAAATAAAAGAACACTATTGTTGAATTTTTCTTGAGCTTGAGCAAACTTGTTGAGGAAAGATAAAATTGATGTATTAATTTTTAGTTTTAGGTTGAATCTAACTATTGAAAATTACTGAATTGATATTAGAAGGTTGGATATAATTGGAAGTCATTTGCAGTTGATTTTGAACTGATCTTGAATAAAATGTGTTGGTAAATTTTTAGATACTAAGCTATGGCATTCCGTAAGATTATTTATGACCAAATTCTGGCATTTTGTAATATTTAGCCACAAATCTCGATGATCCATCATGATATACCCTGGCGTTCCACATGTTTTGCCCATCAACTTAAAATTCCATCCATCTTACTTTTACAAACAAATCAAAATTTAAATGATAGCATTGAACTATTTTATTTGTGCAAGTCTCCATTCCTCTTTTCCACCCCTGATCTGTTGAAACAAACTAAACCAATTAAAAACAAAAAAATCAATCATAACCAACCAAGGGAATGAGGGAAAAAAAACAAGAGGATTCCTTACGTATGGGATAGATTTAAAATAGTATCTTAAACATATTTTTGATCTGTTTTAATTCTTTAAATTTATAAAAAATAAAAACTTTTATCTCCATAAAAGATTTCACAAACTCTAAATGTTAAATGTAACGCGAATTGTGAAAAATGATTTAACAAAACTCTCAGAAAAGTCAGTTAAAATCCTGAAGACTGTAATACCAAAAACTTCATCAAACAACATAAATAAATCAGAAATAGCAAAAAATGCGCTCCGTATATTGCAGGAAAAACTAAAACTAAACCTAAAATAGTATAAACAACATAAAATGCAACTTAAAATGTAAGTTCCCGCTGACCTTTTTGATAGGAAAAGGCATATAAACGCAACGGAAGCAATCACCCAAGACCAAATAATCTTACATGTAAACTAGATAAATATAATCAATTACGAGATAGTAACACTAACCTTTTGAAGTTACTGCACAAATCTTCAATAATGTTCGCGTTATCCAGGTCTACGGTCTTCTGCTGTGTATCCTGAATCTCTACGAACGTGATACTTGAGTGGTAAGTATTTCGACTTAAGAATAATAGTCCTCTTTGTGTGTAAAATTCGGCCAGCAAGAATCATGCCCTTTTAGGGTTTTTTCTTTCTTTTATTTATCCACGTTTTTTAAGTAATCCAAGACCAAAAACATGTAGAAGTCTTATTCCTACCAAAAACGTGAAGCCAAAACTGAAATGGAGTCTACTACGCACCAAAATGTGTAGCAGTCTCCTAACCCACCAAGGATACTATTTTCTTTTTTTTTAATTTCCTTGTTCTAGAATATTCAAGCACAGCAGGGACCACAGATTTAATAACGAGGCTTCCTATTGTGGTATTAATTCGGAATATGAATGAATTAATCCAACCACAATAAATTACAATTTATTCCACTAGAAAACTGTAATTGCACTCCTCAGATTAATTTCGAAATCATTCATTAAAACTTATTTAACTCCCCGTGTTAAGATTACAAATACCAATCAGATAAATTAAATTACTGACAATTTAATTCATCGACTAATTTAATCCTTTATACTTCCGCTTAACTTATTTCATGTGACGGATACAAAATCCACCTGCAGGGTTTTCACATGAAAACTTTCAAGCATCCATAAAGGGGTATCATCAATCTCAATGGACAAGACACGGATTCTATCAACTAATTATTATTTCACAAATGCACTTTGCCATTATTCAATTTACCAGGAATACATTAACTCGCAGTTGAGTCGTACCTTTTAATAAATCAAAATAATGAACGAAGCACATTGATCATAACAATTATATCAAGAGTAAGAGTATAAGAACATTCAATAGTAGTTATATATATTCAGTACAAAAACACTTATCTCTACTTGGTCAGCTCAAT